>JADWOT020000008.1:8832805-8992805 GCA_036345935.2 Taenia hydatigena
TCTCCAAACTCTCACTCAAGCCATCAATGCTCATGATCTCTTGATGATGTGATGCCATTGTGGCAACATGGCGTATGGACCCCAAAATTAATTGCGAGTGGAGCATACAACACTTACATGGGGAGTTGAGCCATGCGTGTGCAAAAATATTAGACTCCTTAAGCAAAAGCAACTGGCGAACCCACCTTCACAAGCATATCAGGTTCTTGATAAGAGTGGGTCACCCTGTTGAGCATTAAAAGCCCAACCTCATTATAATTAAATCATTCACACCTCAGTGACACTCACACCGTTTGAGGTTGGCTTTGGCTTCGATTTGAAATCTGATTACGATTACGACTGCGGATGGTAACACGCAACACTCACAGATCTCAAGTTGATGTCCCCTTAGCAAAACAACATTTAGTGGGCATACGGTTGGTCACGAGAAATCAAAATCGCTGCCGTCTAATTTTTGAATCTACATTCTTTAGTCGGCGACGTGGACTCAGCGTGTACACCGACCATTGTAAAGCGGCAAATAAAGTCATAATTCGAATTGGATGTTGAGAGGTAAACAGCAAATTTTGCGGCAGGAAAAATTCGTCATGGTGCGAGCGGGTGCATGCCACCAGATTTCTTGCGTGTGATTATGCGGTCTGCAAGAAAGCAGGCGAATTTAGGAATGTCTAGCCGCAAAATCAAGCAACCCTAACTGACAGACTAATTAAGTCACATAATGTAAGTGAACAGTCTTGGATGCATCGAATTGCACTTCGAACTTATTAGCACTGTATAAATCCATGTTCTCACACGCGATGGTTAAATTTTGAGAGATAATGATGACTTTATAGCCTACAAGAACGCCTATACAACGACAATGGCACTAAGGGAATCAATTACCTACGGCTTGGTAATTCCAAATCACTTCTATTTTGTCCCGAACCCACCCACTGCACTAATATAAAGTGGAGGTCTTTTCAAGCATCATTATATAATATTTTATTTTCAAAGCTTTGGGTACTTCATTGAATGCTGTCGTAGACTGACTAGTCGTAAACATTCTTGGGCGTGTAAAGCTCCAGTCCTTCCCCATATGACATGGAGACAGGCCCACTGTACCATCTCCACCAAATTGATCGTCAAATTGTTTTGCCACCGGTTGCACCAAATGCGACAACTATCAAATAACTTGGAAAAAGGGAGAAAGTAAAATCCATTTACGGCCTCGAACATCTTTTGCATGCAGTCCAAGTTCGAGAGGAGATCCAATGTTTGCCACATCGAGCCTGTCACAACAAGCGTTTGCTTTGACGTGAGGACGTCGCCTACAGCATTCAGGTGTCCACAGTCCCGATGTTCAAAATCCGGGCGATCAAGATATAAAATGATACAGTCATAATCACTCAGCTGCATCCTTTCTCTTCCTTCTTCACCTTCTTCTGACCATTCACGCATGTCCAATACGGTGCCACCTGCTGCCATCAAGAATGGATTCCACTGGTCTGAAAACTTGGGAACGTCCTTAGACACATCCAAGAAGAGACGGGTGGGGGAAGCAGAACGCAGTACTGGCAAATCGCATTTGTAGCGTCTCATCCCATACGGCGAAGTTTTCTTGCAGCGACATGGTGTGGTGATCAAACAGCTGATCGGAGCTTGTGCATTAGCAGGAAACTCTCCTGACGCAAGGCTACGAAAGAACTCCTCTACGTTATCGTAATGCTCTCTTGCACGACCATAATAATGGGAGTGCCCCTCCGCGTTTGTAAAGAAAAGCATCCTGCAGATGTGTACGTCCAGCCATTTTATATCCTTCACACTGTGGTGGATACTAAGAGTTTGGATAGGAATGTCTTGATACAGCCGCTCACGTGTTGATTCCTCCTAAAACGGTACACTTATTGGTGAATTTTAGCAACTGCCGGAGAGGAGATAAATACAAAAGGGATTTAATGAGGTCATTTAATGAACGCAGAGTTAATTGAACTGACCTGAGACATTACCACGCAAAATCTGATGAAAACTATCCAACTGAAGCCTCTTTTATGCGACAAGTGATCATCAGCATCCAGTTCTAGTCACTTCTCTCATCCACTTAATCAGCAAAGCTCAACGACCAACTAAGATTCTCAGGTGATTCTTAGATCTGTTTGAAAGGATATGTGCAAGTTCTGACTGCACGTTCTTTCAATTTACAGTAATATTGTGTAGATTTATTCATCATTAGTAGAAAACCTGTCAGATTTTAAAAAATGATTTTTGGGGCATAATGCATTAATAATTGAGGCACCTTGTGACGTAATCAGCGAATGGATGTGAGGAAGTTGTTATTGATGCAGCAAATAGGACGTGGGCGACTATGCTCATGGACAGGTATGCATTCACACCCTTGAGGTGTTGGCTAAACTAATGCAGATTGCAGTGTGCGTGCCTTTGCATGGCTTGAGAAAATAGGTCAACGGTAACGCATTTAGCTGTTGCTAGCCCGATTCAACCAAACATAGTAAAGGTCTTCTTCAAACGAAATAGCGCTATGCGGATGGTGTGGATGTGTGTAAATTTGCATTGATATCCGATACTGTGGACGTTTCAAGCAGCTGCAGCTGATTGAGATAAGTAGGCAAGCATTTACATTATTACCTCCTCCAGTCACCCTTGACCGCGCAGTGTTGCATGTGGCTAAGAACAGGCGCATGGGTATCCTGCAGAAGGGCACAGATGAAGCCGATTCATTGCCTCAATCTCTTGACTTCTTGTCTACTGATACTCTGGGGCGTAGTATGGACATCGGCCAAGGGGCACAGGAGTTCCTCTTCCTGAGGTCATTTTCGAGTCTCATGGTCAGCGCACTGAAGTGCTCAGAGTCTAATAACGAGGCAATGCAATGCAGTCCTTGTTTGGCTGCCGTTGCATGTCTTTGCTTGAAATTCTACTAATCGTGAGAAAAAAAATCAATTTTTGTTATGCGCTGGTATAATGGGCAGTGCGTGGTGATGCGGTAGGAGTGAGACTGGTTTAAGATCTTGTCCCCAGGTGACCAACTTCCGTCTTTCGATTGCTCTCAGTGTGTGTTGAATTGTATAAATGCATAGCTTTGAAAGCGATGTTACTGGGAAATGTCGATGCAGATTCAGCGGACTTTCTTTGTTGTTTACGTATTTACACCCAGTCGGTAGATAAGATAGGCTATGAATGCGAAGTAGTAGGAGTCGCAGTAGTAATAGTAGTAGCAGTGGTAAGTGCTTGGAGTGGGTGGGCTTGAGGGAAATAAATGAAGTTGTTACTGGGTGGTCCACTACAACTACTACTACCCTGATTTCTTCCATGTTTAAGAAGAAGACTTCAGTTCGCTGCTATGTGGTACGTCTATGACAATAGAAGAGGAGGAGATTGGCATGGTAAATGAGAGAATGAAGGTAAGAAGACTTCTGCGGTGCATAAATGGGTGATTGGAAAGAAAGAGTAGGGAAGAAGAGGAGCGGGAAAAGGAAAGGAGGAGGAGAACAAGGCGTCTGCGACGATTAAGTGAATGCGTGGCAATGAAGGTCAGCGTTTGTTTGTGTCAATGAATTGTTAGGCGGGGAGGCAGGGAAAGTGGGGGAAGGAGAGGAGGGAATGTTGGTTAGTGGGATCAAAAGAAAAGGCTGTGATGCATAAGCACATGCATGAGACTTGAATTAACCGTATCCATGCTAAAAAATGAAAGGATGTATAGAAACAATACGCCAACATTAAATAAATTAGGAAGATTGGTAGAAAATAATTGCATTTCACTTGAGAAGAGCATCGAAAAAGAAGGAAACAAGAAAGGAAAAAATAAATGTTGAAATGGAAGGAACGTCATACACGCAATGGATTGATATGAGAGATTTGGGAGTAGATAAAGGAAAAGTAAACATTTATGTGTCACATATTTGTGATGGTGGAATAATGGCGAAAAGAGAAAAATAGTACAGGCGAACTTGAGCGAACCAATTTTATGAATGAGGAAGGGAGTGAGTGTTTGGCTCGCAGTTCTAAAAACATATATTGTCCTTTTAAGAAGGAGATGCAATGCGGCAGTGCGGTGAGGTGCCTCTGTAAAGGTATATTTAGCCTTGTCAACGTAGTGTCTACGCTAACTTTATGCTATCAAATCGGGGTGTGTGTGTGTTGTGCCTCCACGCAAAGGCTCTACAGATTTAATCCATATAAAGAAATAAGTAATGATTAACATGAGAAGAGCTGCTTGCTTTTCCTTCCAGACGTCTAACAGAGCCGGTGTATCAATTTTTATGATTTTGGTTGTAAATGCACCTGTAGCTAAGTCAGTTTTGCTGCCTTTAGTCTAGCCGGCGACAGCTAAAGCCCAACTGCCACGACAGCGCAATGAAGTCTGGCAAACGAGGCAATCCGCAATGAGACATCGGTGCAGACGTCATTGTGTCGGATTTCTATCGGTCTTGAGCACTCCATTATCCTTGACGCAGTTAAATCGTGAAGATCAGCCAAGCAAGTGAGTTGGTTGGGATTGAGTGTTTGAGTTTAATTTATATGTAGCTTTATTGGCTGCTCTCATCTTGCCATCAAAGCCACCAGTTAAGGTGACAATTAAAGAATGTTCTATGCAAGCCAGAGTTGGGGAGTTTATAAACAACAAGGGTTTGATAATTGTGGGCTCAGTGTGAAAGATGCATAAATGCAAATAAACGGTTCTGGAATAAACTGCATATTTCCAAAAACCTTTTTGTTATGACAAATGTCCTTGAATGACTTTGCGTACCATTGTTGTGGGAATCAACAAGCACCTCCTCCATTCTAAGATGAGCTGCGTTTCAGCCAGTTACTTTATGGCCATAATAATAGTTGCGCGCTGAGAATAGGAATGCCGCGTTAGCAATGATTACTGAAAAATACGATATCGCCTAAACTTCTCCCGAGTGTCCCATCACCACGCCTTAAAAGTTGATTTTCTGCGATTCCCAGCATGCCGTGCGCTTCTAATCACTTTGCCATCGCTGGTTGATTAATGGGGTTTGAACTGGTTCACCTCATACTTCTCGGCCATTGGTAGTGCGCGGACTACACCGACCGCTTTCTGCTACGCGCATAGTCACCTATACATTATCATTATGAATGCAACCGCGACTAACATTGCATTTAATGCAGTCTACAAGTTGAAAATAAAATAAAATATTAGCTTAAATAATTTCATAATATTCGTTACCCGAGTCTTAAACTGACACAAAGTAGCGATTGCACAGTGAGAGAGCTTGTGTCGACCCCGTGGTGGCCAAACCTTGAACAATGCATCGATTTGCATTGATAAGCAGCGCTATGCTTTGCTCTAAATTTCAGGGTACATACACGTACTTTGCTGTCTTAGAGGAGAACTGGCCTGCCACAGCTAGCTTTTATTACCAATCGCCTCCCAAAGCAAATTTCTACTCCCGTCGCTATTGCTACATGATTTGGACCAAGTGACCCTAAATATCGCTTTTGTTCGCACTTTAAGGGTCGTTCCACGAGTGCTAAAGAGACCGAGTTGCGATGCACCTGCATCAGTGATGTTCGTTAAACGCAAAAGTTACAATTGCATTTTTCGTTCCTAACTCTTAAGAGTTTTATCCATTATGTGAGATTGAGTTTTGGCATAGCAACATAAACTCGCAAGGTCATGCTATTTATAAGGGAATGCTTTGCAAATTTGTCTTTTTGGGGAAAAATTATGGACGGAAAGCATTCAATAAACCCAAAACTTTTAAGAAATGGATAGCATCTCCCCAAATAAAAAGTAAGCTTCCAAAAGCAAAATGATTCTTACTGAATTCGATTTGAAATCTTACCAAAACGCATAGCCTAACCCAATCTGTCTGCTCTTCTCATAAAAATGGATAGATAAACTTTGAATCCATCATTGTCACTGCCTCATACATCGTACTTAGAGCGCTCAAGAGAGACAAATGGGCTTCTAAATGGCAACGTAACTGGTAGAAGGCCAAGTTTATACCTAGTGTTCCCACAGCGTTCCCACAACGCTTGTGAGAAATGCTCCCTTGTTCACATGATGACCTTATGAATGCAATATTAAACTGGCCCGTTGCAGACAAACGTTGCTGTATCCGCAAGATGCAAGCACGTGGCTCATATCTTACTGAATACGGATTTCCACAGCCGGTATCTTAATGACCCAAGGATAGTTGGACGAATTATTTGGTTTATTACGAGCACTGAGTTGGCTAAGTTAGTTAACGTTTTTATTGAAATAAATCATACAATACAACTAGATTTGAGAACCTTTGAGGAACTTACTTGGTGTTTGTCCGGTATTCATGTGAATTTTCTGGTCACTGAGTGATTCTTGAGGGGCTTGAGTGTAAAAGATGAATTAATTATCGAGGCCTCCCTTAGGACATGCTTTGCGACCCCACTTGCTCCTTGGCCACTCAAGGCTGATTTTCTGCAACGAGTGTGGTGGAGAAGAGACCCTTTCCTCGCTGCCGTCTGTAAGGGTGAATTCTACTACGTAGTGAAGAGGCTACGTCAACACTTTACTTACGCTGAGGCTGGACTTATGATTTATATATCTGGTGCCGATTGAACCGTGATTTTCAATGACTGGCTTTAAAAGCTAATGCAATAAACTAACCTGCTACTCATGTTCTTTATTCAGTTGCAGCAGTGTCAGAATTCATTCAATGATGCTCATTTGTTGCCATTATCGATCAACGACGCGAACACACCAGATGGGCGGCTTAGGAACCAAACTACTGGCCTAGAACTTCACTTTGAGTGTCATGCTATGTGTTTCAAGTGAGCTGGAAGATGGTGCTATACCGCTGGGTTGAACTATTGATGAAAAAAGCCTGGTTTTCTACCCTATCAAGAGTTTTAGGTCTAGATACTTTCCTGTGATATTTTGATTGATCAGTTGAACTCAGCATCTTCCTAATCCCTCATTTATCACAGATCACCCTCTCTCCTGTTAGCCTGGAGCCAAACCACCCCTCTATAGTTGTCTTCGTCCTTTATGGGACAGCTTTTACTCTACTAATTGGTTTGTTCCCACTTTGTACCAGTGACAAGCAAACAAGTCTGATTGATTGGCTTAGCTACTAGTCTTTAACATAACACGAGGAGGCCAGCTGGCACGGTGGTGCAATTGACGAAGACTGTCAGTCGGGTGAAGGGTGAAAGTGCTGTCGGTCCTCAACGAACCACCTTAGGCTCTTTTGCTTGCAACAAGGGCTGCTGGTACTTGCAGCAACGTCTGACTTTAGTAGACTAGAGGTGGCATAGTGATGCTGCTGAAACAAAGCACCTGACTGGAAGTCATTGTCTGCACGTCTCGAGCGTCTTAAAAAGGGCCCTGACGAACTGCTCGGTGGCACTGATGCAAGAGCAGATTAGACGCAAAATGCCCGCCCCATTCGCTTTCTGATAACTGTTTCTACGAATGTTGCATAGCTTAGTAATCTGGAGTAGGATTCAGTGTCGTCTAGAATCAAGAATCACGTTCTCTCATCGCCACTGTAGGTTCCTTGGGTCGACGTAACGACTTGGCAGTTGCCTACATATTGTGGCAGGAACGGCTGGTGCAGCTGCAAATCGACCACAGACCACGTATATCCCAGCTCCAAAAAGAGCATAAAGTATCAACAAAATGAAACTGACCTAAGATTAGCACCCTAATGCCTAATGGAGGGAGTGCACGAAGCATGCTGGAGACCAACGCCTGACAGAATCACTTAGACAACCATGGTAATGGTGCATGGCAAGTCTGTCTAGGGCTACGAACGACACCATAAGGTAGTTAGATACGGTGACCACAAACAGCAAGTGCTTGAACTAACCTTACAATGGCAGTCCTATTGAGTAATGGAGAATTACATTGCTGTTTCCAGAAGGAATACATTCTCACGCAAAATAAGCATCCTGCACTCGATTTGGCTGCAATCAAGTCAACACATGACTAGAGTTTAGTCGACGGTCGAAATGAAAATAACAGGTCATTGTGTTGCTAAAGCGAACACGTCAACTCCCGCAACTCGCAATCTGTGGTTTCACAGGATCCACCCGCAAAGCATTCACACGTAATTTTGACTCGGTGGCTAAATTACGAGGAGATGATTTGATTCCGTTTTATCAAATTGTGAGGTTAGCTGACTTAGTGCAGATGAAGAGATACAACAATTCTTGTAAGCCATTTACTGTCTGTCCACAAATTCGTTAGAGCCTAAAATTTATCGTTGTGAGCTTAGACCCCTCCGACACAGTATCATCGAATCAACTTATTCTTGCATCATCTCATCCCACAATAATCCACGTCACACGAAAATGCAAAAGAATACTTATGAAAAGATTATTTTCCAAGAATTACAAAAGCTGTAAGGTTTATAGTAGGTGGCTCCAATCATCATTTACTCATTAGATGGTAGTTTGTAGGGGTAAGTAGCTTAAAATAGCCATCGTTTCATCAATGCTTTGATTCGGTGCCCAGTTGAGGAGGGTAGATGGAAAGGAGGGGCAGTGTAGCCTTTCTGGTAGCACGTAATTCAGTACCACGACGACAGTCTTGGGACCTCGCCATTTCTTATTGCGATCAGCTCGTAATTCTGCCCTAATTTACCATTTGTTGCTTTGCAGCGACTTAAGGCTGTTGTTCTATAAGACGTTTTTTTTGCGTCGAAAGTCCTATTCACTTATAACTAGTACTCATTATGGAAACGCCTTGTGGTTCAATTCCATAAATCTCCTCTTTCCCAAGTCACTCACTTATGATGCTTGACCTTTGTAAAAAGCAACAGTTAGAGCAACGATGTCATGCTGTGAGCGGAAAGACGCCTCCTCATGGCATTAGGCTTGGTCTAAATCGGACCCAAGGCACTTTACTCAACCTCCAACAAACACGGCACCACGCCTAACGAGCATAACGTCGAGTTGAATGCAACTAGCTTACTGGCATCGAGCAGATTTTAATAAATATAGATATTTTAGCTTGAGCCCAAAACAACTGGCTGGTCGATTGGCATAGATGTGATGGTTACAAGATGCCGACGTTTTGCCTATTGGTCATGCGGTGCACTATGAAACGTAGGAAAAGGAAATATGCCTGGAAGAGAATGTGGATGTGTTGTGTGGTAGAGAGACGAACAGTTGTCTAGAGGAAAAGTTGGGAAACTCTCGTTGCGAGCTAGTCAACGCTTTGGCTGACGTCCGCAGGCATCTTCACAGGCTCACCTCCACTTGCATTAATATGAGAAACGCAGTGTCATGAAAGCTTACAAAGCTATTTATTTGCAGTGAGTTCGCGTATGCAGGGATCGACAAGTATTGGGTTGCTGAGAGAAGCCAACGTCGGTCTGGGAGTTGACGGCTACTTGCCAAAATGTTATCTCACACTGGATTACACCGCAGCAGAAATGAGCTAGCTTTGGTGACCAAAGGCATAGGCCTAGTTATATCCGCCTGTCTTCAGCCTCGCACCACTTCCACACTGGCTTCTACGAATATTTTGCATCAGTAAAGCACACTGTCTAAGCATGCTTGAACTTAAAAAATCGAAAACAAAACGGTCGAACTATCACCCAAATCGGTGACAGTGATTCCCTTGACTTAAGTATCCACACTGACCAACAGCAAAACGGACACTCACTCTAATGCTGTAGCCACCTCTTCCCAACGTCAAATGTGCCTATAGTTCACATTGCTGTCAGGATGGCAAGACCGTAGCCACTCTTCCATTAAGAATTCAGATTAAAGCATTTTTTCCTTTTTCGGACAAAAAACTACGTCAGATATATTTTGTTGTCCTTAAAGGCTTTAAGTTTGATTGCATACTTTATTACCAAGCAGTACTTTGCAGCTGACCCTGCTGCCGTGCCATACAATGAATTTAATTTCTTTTGTGTTAATCTCAACACAAAGTAAGGTGGTTGTGGGCAACTTACATGCAAACAGTTGCGTTATACCCTTTATTAGATTGTCAGTGAATTGCACTTGTATCGCAATTGTTGATATAAATCAAGGCGTGACAGAGAGGTTGATTTCACATAATGGTGCTTTGATGCCAACAGATTGGCGGATTTGACTGTTTCTGCTTTCAATATTGTGGTTGGTGGGGAATTCGATGTGTTGGAGGAGTGGATTCGTTTGGCCACCACATCACGTGCATGCAGCATGGGCGTTCGCCTAATCACACATGATAAGCATGACAAGTCAATCCATTGAGATGACAATGCGCCTTTTCGTAAGTGAAGCTTTCAGCAGCGTGTCCTGCTCCAATTACCTAAATCATGACGGCACACATTGTAGTCATTATGTACATTAGAGATCGAAAGAAAGTGGATATCTATAGGCAAGAATTTTTGGCATGATCGAGACCGTCGTTCAGGTATCTGATAAACAGCGGTTGTCAAAACCATGTTTTGTTGATTAACACGGTTTGACCAGCACGAAAATGCGACTATCGTTTCCATAACCCTTCCCACCACACATCGCTGGATAGTCAAATTAGATCACAGTCCCGCAAAATGCTCATTATCATTGCAGCATTATTTCCAGCTATCAACACTAATGAATCCCGCATGTCACACATGCGTGACGTGCATACACGGTTGGGACAATCAGGTCATGCTATGTGGCGATAAAAGGGTGGACGCCAAGTACGGATTGAGTTTAAAGCGAAAAATATGGACTTTCAATGCAATAATCTTAGTCTTCTTCACTGCGCAAACATCAACTTAATGGGGTATTGTTGTCTCTCTAAGTGCCTATCATACCCCAATGGAGTGGTCTGCTTCACCCACCAACCATCTCTTTATTGGCTTGGCAGTCTGTATCACCTGACTTTAATGAGAAAATAAAAGGTTGGTTGGGATCGTCAAATCATCATATTGATGGATGGTTGATAGGTCGGCTGCAATAGTGGCATTTCGAGGACATACTGAAGGTGTCGCGCCACCCGCTTTGAATGAAGCATTCTTGTGCTTATTGGGTTGTTTTGACGTTATGGATTCGAAAACATTTGCAGTATAGGCTGGGATTTTATTTGTTTGTCTTAATCGTGACACCTCACTTGCATGTAGTCTCATTCACGAGGCTAATAACGCAATGCTGAACCACGTCACGAATGCATGACATAACTTTCGACCAAAGCGATTCATTGGACCTTGCTGCATTCACTTATTCCTTACATATGGTGCAAAAATCGTTGGCGTTTGCTGTTTCAGCAACCTGCCCCTCGTCAGACAGTTTAATTCTTCTTGCGGATGAGATGGCATGTCTGGGTGGCTGCCATATAAGTTACTTTTGTATAACTTACTCTACGGAAGGAATCGGATCATTAAATTTAGTCCCAATATAGTGCCACTTGCAAACATCTTGAATCTGTTGATATCAAGATAGTAAAGAGTTAGAACCCGCCTAGTTAAGTAAGGTAGCTAGACTTTGGCTCACAAGTTCCACTTTTGGCCGTAGAGGTTTTGCGGTTAACTGATCAAATAATTATAAGAGCGGGATGAGACCTAGCTTCTCACTGGCATTAGAGGAGGCTCCTTCTCTCATTCATCTCCTTACCATTCTTTCTTTCTTACCTTCGATTATGTCCTTCTTTCTCATGATTCATTACTTCTCTTCCTTACCTTCAACCACTTGTGGTATCAAAGCAGAGACCAAAAAACGCACAGTGCGTTTTTTTGCGAAAGTCATTACATAATCTTTTCCTGCTTAAAAAGGGCTTTGACATTAAAGTCGTTATAAATCTCATCCATCACTACCCTCAGCCAGCGTATGAGACCCGAGTAACACATACTGCGGTGGAATGCACTAAAGTTGCCTCTTCCAGCTTCCTTCTCTAGACATGCCTTAACCAGACCCACGTCACTATTGATGGGTCCTGCTAAGAAAGCGAAAGGGAATCGAAAATCAAAGAAGGGAAAACTTTGGCCTAAACTGCTGTCAACATAAGGCGGAATCAAGGCTACCAAGTGTAGCTATCAGCAAATTATTGAAATAAAATGTTATGATCATGTCAAACTTTATAGTCTTAGCTACAGACATTTCAGCGATTCTTTGATGGTTATGGCAGTGGCGAACCTTCATCTCACATTAGTAATCCTGACGTGGATTGAATTGCACTTCTCTACCATCTTCATCGCCTTCCAGGTGCTGCTTCTTTTCGTCGGTTGGCATCGGAGGCAAGGATGGACGGCAACCAAATAAATTTTAAATTTGATGTACGGTCATTTGAGTCATATCAATTTCGTGGTCCACGTCCCCTTCCACCTCCTCTACTTACTGCTTTTTAGTAGGACCACGAAACCAAAAGGTTTGATTTGGCAAGGCGATGTGTTTAAAATATGCCCGATTGCACAGTATGCATCAAATAAGGCATGTTTTTTTCCTTTAGCGCCAGTTTTGCCTGTAAAATGCTGTATTCACTGATCTCATTTTGACTTGGCTGAACGTTATTCGACAGAAACACCTAGCCTTTCGATAAAGGTGATTTCACTTCTACAAAGCATAATGTTCCTCACACTTTTGTTCTTTTAAGACTTTGAATTACAAATTCGGCACCATTAATAAGGCTTTTTTGCTTAGTGGCGTACAATTGGAGGCACTTTGCATTCCTTCGTAGCCACAGTACAGCCAAGAGAGATGCTCGAAGCGGGCCAATCATGGATCTATATCCGCCTCGAAGACCTGTTTTAAAGTTATAGCGCATAGATGTTGGTAAAGTAGCATACTGCTGAAAGCGCGGAGGAGGAGGGATACTTGTCTGAGAAGACAAGTGCTGAGTGGAACTTCCCTAACCCTTTGCATTGCCGAATGTATTTGGTGAGGATAAGGGAGAGCACCTGCAATCTAAATAAAATTTGCTACCTTTGCCCACCGACCGCTTTGAATTGGGCTTGTGTTTACGTGGTTGGGATCCCACAGACCGCCTAACCTGACGTTCATTCTACAACGCAGAGAAGTGTGCATGAAGAAACTCGGTGAGTCAATTGCATCTGGACAGAGTTGATAGCCTGGTTGAGAGTGTGAGAAATTGAGGGATTTCGAAGGCGTCAAACTGTAGAAACTGATTGTCTGTTGTGTATCTTTTCGTTGTGAAATCAGATTAACATTTGCAAACATATTAGCTTCTAAGCAGCTGATATCATTAATAGAATTAGAAAGCAGCGGCTGTTGTTGCTTGAAACGGACGATTACTCTATTGTGCCACATGCATGTGACACGTGTCATTTACTAGGCAGGGACGATTGCTTGTCTTGACTTGTGCCACATGCGCATTAGTGTAAATGAACGAATACGACATCAGTTCATTGGTCTGGCGGCAGTTACCTGAATCGAACCTGTAGTGTGGCGGACGTACTGCGGCCGCTAAGAGGCACACCTCATATTCGAATGCAAAACTACTTGTTTCTCTGCAGACTGTAGTTCCGCCTTGATGGCACAACCAGTAGACTAGGTCAGTGAGCACCCAGCTCCTATATGCCTCGAAATAACCAGTCATTAACTTTACTGCTTCCGTTTCAGTAAGTTCTCAGTGTTTCGCCTCATTTTATCATTAAAGCTAAGGAGTGTGTACACTTCCACCCTCTGCATTATTATTCAAATGTGCTTTTAGGTTGTTTATTCATTCCGCATTTGCAAATTTTAACGGAATTCAATTTCCATTAAGGTTTCGTTCTTACCTACGTAACTGGTGTTATCAATTCTTCCACTGTAATGCGCCTAATTTTTTTCTTTACCTTTTCTTTGGCAGTGCATTCAAACTAGCCGCCGCTTTGCAGGCCTACTTGCTTCGATGCTGACACACTGTGTCAAATAAGTTTTAACCATGTCCATGTGTTCGTGCTCCTCTGTTGACTAGAAATACAGTCCGCAAGCCTAAGACAATGAAGACGACTATTTAAACCAACCGATGTTTTTCATTGTTCTGACTGGCAGCATGACCACACGTTCAGTCGAAATTGCGCCACGTTTAATTGCAGTTAATAAAGACCAAGTGCATGGCTAGTTGACTGGAAGAAACTCCTTCCAACTAGTGGGCACTAGGACCTCCAAATTTTAAGTCAAGCAAGCGAATAAGATACAGGCTTAAGCGTTTACCTTGTGGCACTGTCTCTAGAACCAAATCATGTATCTTGGAATGCAGAGGTAGGCAGAGGTTGAGAATGGACCTGTAGAAGGCTGCAAAGCTTTACAGGAGCAAACGTATTTTTGGTTGCACTTAATATCAAATGCAAAAATGAGTTATTTTTGATTATTCGAAAATTCAAGCCATCAAGAAAAAGGGATACTGATGGAATAAAACAGCGACAGATGAAAGATCATTTTAAAAATACCCTTCGGAACAATTAGTCGCTTCTTGTTGTTTGATTGATTAGTCTTGTTGGGGCGTGGATGCTCTTTGAATGGCTTAAAGTTGGCAAGAGAATCATTACTACCAGCCCTTTCTGCGGACTGGCAAGATTGACGCACGCAGTGGACTAGAAATTGTGAACCGAAATGTGGAAATGGGGTAGTTGGAAGAGAATATTTTGATCAAAGTATTATCAGTTAAGTTAACTTATAGAAGTAAGCCACATAAGTTGGTTCCACTGAGCACAGCAATGCAGCTACGTCAGCATCACACAAACGCAAATTAAAAAAGGCAGTTGTAACATGGCTGTTAGAGTGAGGACGACTACATGTCACCACTCAAGGTCAGTTATCGTATTTCTTAACAGGCGCTGAAGCATCCAGCCATTATAGTAGTGTGCCAATGAGCAGGAACTTGCCCATTTTCTGGCTCCTTCACTTGTGCATGCTTGATAGTAATAAATAGCCCTCTCACGTATTGAGTGTGCTTATCCCTCACACGGAGGATGAGGCGCATTTACGCATGCGAGTGTAGCTAAAATGATGGTATGAGTTAAGGATGGGTAAAATTGGCTGGACATAAGGAAAGCGTGTAATTGGAAGCTCTACTCGCGTGTATAAGTAGTCGCTTGTGAGCCCATCAGTAGTGATGCATGCACCATCTCCCCAACCCTACACCCTGATTTCAGGTTTGGTAGAGCTGATTACAAGGTCTTGTCAATACGAACAGAGCCTCATAACAGATAGGTGCATGAAAGAAAGTGACAAATTTTGGACGAAAATTTTCATTTTTGTATCCACATACATTAGAATTCAACTGACTTTCTGGAAGCATTAGCATTAAGCTTTTTGGGTAACCGATGCTTTTAGTAGTTTAAATAGTGATTGTGAGTTTTATTATGGTTATGACATGCTGATTATTCGTTTCCAGAAAGAACTACTAATGGTGTGGTGGGATCAACTGCGCTGATATGTAGCTGTCTCTGAGGGCTTCCCCAATTCATTTTTTGCACTAGGCTGAGAGTCTCACCATGAGAAAGCTCGCTAGTGCATCTACTGTCATAACAAAAGTAAATGATTTATACAGACACCTTGGATCGGTTGCACTTTGCTGCATTTGCATCATCCAAGTAATTACATTTCAAATGGTACCGGTAAAATTAAGAGCGTCGCTTCGGGCCTAATGACCACTACTACTTGTTCTGCACAGCTGTCAAGTCGATGGCTAACATCGGCCGCATTTACTTATTTCTTTTTAAAGAGACATCCCAGTGCCGACAAACAACTGTAGGCATTACAAAGACTCAAGAAAGCTTCCACTGACGCACAGCTATAGACGTGCACCAGACACTGGGGTACGCAAACAGCCATAGAGATGCAGATGCAAGGGCGTGTTCAGCAGACTAAGCTTACATTTGAACAGCGCTTGACTTGCCTTTCCTTCCTCCCTGCGGGGTTGATTTAAGCTCGAGCAATGGACGTGGTAGGGATTACGGCGACGTCAGGAGAGGTGAAAGCGCTAGATGCTGCAATATGGATCTAATCAGGACCACTTTTTATCAAATCAGGCACTCCAGCTTTAAAATTCATCCCTTTATATGACCGTTGGTCCTGATCTCCAATTTTATTTCTGCCTCCTCCATCACCGCGGTCTCTGGCTATGTTGCCTTCGCGTCTTCCATTACCTTCATTACTATCAAAAGCGGTTGCCGTTTTAGATGTACAAATTCCTGCCATAGTTATAATCCACGTCAGTGCCCTTACCAAATCTTCAGGGTGTCCAGCAGAAGGCCTGATAGCTAAGGCGCAGTTGAGAGGAATTAATGTCTCGAAATTCCCATCCGACTGCAAATTATACACCATCTCTCCACACTCAGCAAGCCATGCGACGTCAGCACCACCAAATCGGCCACTTGGGATGAAGTTCCGGATATTCTCAAAATGGCTGATGCTGTTAAGGATGCCATTTATAGACAGCTGTTCCTATTGCAGCTTAGAGGTGGATTACGTGGAGATTGTTAAAAATCTGGATGCAGTGAAACGGGTTTGTAAATCATGACCTCTGCCTTAAGTGTAATTGCATACGAGCAAATGCACCGAGGTCTATTACCTTAAAGATCTTGACGGAGCAAAGTATGAAGCAGTAACGAATCACTTGCAAATGGTCTTGGACTTTGCTGCTGCCACCTTCTCGAGCTCATGCGGCCCACATTGACCAAGCGGTGGTTCTAGCTCGATTCGTGGTCAAGATTGGGCAACCTGCTGCTGATACTAGCTACTCCTACTAAACCAGATTTGACGCCATATTGATGGCTCTTGATTGCCTCAAATTAGTAGTGATGTCTTAATATTAACAAAAATAGCACTCCTTCTTCGCCACTTCGTCCCGACACGATGGCTCGATCTACTAGTAGACATTTCAGGGACGTCAACTCTGCGTTCACACACTTATTTTGGCTCTGTGCACTGACTCGTTGAATGTGTAACGACTTTAGCCAGATGGTGCTGGGAGAGAGTGGTGATGTCTTTAAAACCTTTACAAGGGCATCAGGCGCATCACCAACCCATGCATACTTTGCTGTACATCTCCCTCTCTACTTGCCGTGAGTAGGTAAACTTTAATCCGAGTGTGAGACAGTGATGCATAGTTGTCGGAACAGCGAACGCTACAGATGTTGACACACACGCTAACGGTTCCTCACGTCAACTACGTTGCAAACATGGCACCGCTAGCGGTAACTGCGAATAAATCATGGGTGTATCTTGCGATTAATTAACAACTTTTGCGAAGGCGAAATGCTCTCAATGCAATGAACACCCTTACACAGAGTGAGATGTAATTAAAATTAGGTAGCGAAGGGGGCTACTCTCTCTGAGAGAATGTCTCTGCGAATGCGCTTAGTCGCAACACAGCCTGAGTGCTATCGTAGCACACGAGTGAGTGAATGCGTGTAACACATTTGCGTGAATAAGAGATGCTAAGGCTAGGGTCTGGCAGTGACTACTTTTGGAATGACACCAGCTGATTTCCCTGAATTCAAACGATGATGGTCAATTCTCCTATGCTCCATGATATATCGCTATAGGTGAAGCTCCAAGGGCATTATTCTGAGATTTTCTGTTAAAACGCTTAAATCGCTCATCAATGCAACAAGATAAGCAACCAGTACTGTATTCATCGAGCAAAACCAATAAATTTAGGAATATACGCACTTTTTCATCTAATTTCATCCCAGCTGTTCTTAATGCCACTAAATGTGAACCCATATTTGAATATTTATGATTTCTTTTGATGTCTCTGACCTTCAGTGGGATGGCGATGCCATTACGATGACACAACGTCGTGATGATCACTTAGTGAAGCCATTCCAAATGGAACCTCACCATGCATTTGGTTTGACTTTTCTGGTTTCGTTTGGCCGCACACGCATGCGGTCATTTCGATTGCAACTAGACATATGCATAACTGAAACCAAATAGCTGTTTAGCAATCCGGCTTAAACATCTTCCTGGGGAGAAGTAACTGCTTTCAGTAGTTAAATCCACTAAAATTAAAGACAAACTTTGCGGCTATTTGGCTCCATCCACTGCTTTAAAGATATTCTTACCAGTGTTTGAATAATGAAATTGCATTCTCAATTGTAAGCGCTTTTTCAATCTATTGCACATTGGTTTATGCGAAATAGCTGTCAAACCTGGTTTATTGAGTTTGTTTTGCTATCTATCCCATCCACCGCCGGCCATTTCCTTCACACTCAACCTGAATTTTTAGCCGCTGCATCTAGTAGCCTGCTGTTTTTCTGCCTTAGAATGGCTTGGTATTTTCAAATCTCAGTCTAATTTCTTATCTCATGCATCCAGATTGTGCGATTCGTATTGAAGCTCATAAAAACCACAGTTCCTATTAACAAAGTAAAACAATATTAACGAGATTCCTTTTGACATAAGAGATATACCGCACCCATGCAACCGAAATGATTCCTTTTTGGGGTCAACACACATGTGGTCGATTCTTGACTGTGCTCGTGGTCCCACTCTCCATCGCCTCTTCCACCTTACATGTCGTCCTCGCAACGGCACGAAGTGACAGATACTCTGCTGGTGGTAGGAAAGAACCGACTGTGGGATAGCGGTTCCAGTGTGAGTGGTGGGCAAGGCTCAGCTCATCTTCTTGTTCCACGTACCCATATGCATGATGCAAAGGTTCGTCACACATTTAATGACCAAGAAGTAAGAGAACTGACTTCGCTTTTTACCCGACTACTTTTTGTTTATGAGCAGCCAGGTGGAAAATCAAAAGGGACTTTGCGTATGGTAAAACGATTTCACACATCAGAAACATGCTCTCAAAGGCCTTTATCAGGAAACAGCATGAAAATTTGGATAGTCGTGTATTCTGCGGCGTTAAGTAAAGCATCTAAGTATGCTCGATAAACCTTACTTTAGCCTTCAATTCGATCCGTTATTTTGAGGCCTTGCTGCTTTTGGCACCTCAAAATGCAGAAGAATGGAGCCGCGTGTTGCGGCAAATTGAAATTTCAGTAGGAGCCAGTAAAAGTCATGAAAGAGTAAAATCGCTTTTTGCCTTTGCTACTTTGAATGTTTATAGAATCTTATGCACTTTGCACTGTGACTATTTGGCCATATCCTTAGTTGATATTGTCAAATTGCGCATTACGCCCTTCTGCTGCTCTGAGAACACTGTGGTGCTTTAAAGAAACGTTTGCTATTGCAAGTGGTCTTCAAATCCTTTTCGTAAAGACTATTGCAAAATGCCAAGGCGTTCTGCAAGCAGAGTTACTTACAAGGCTAGTGCCTCATTTACACCACCATCCTATGCCCTTCTGTTGAGCCTAATCTTGACAATGCAGAAGTAGCCGAATCGCAAAACAAAGTGTAAAGGAGCTTAGGTTGGCACTTTTCTAGCTGAATGTGGTTGAAACAAAACCTACGAGAACAGCCCTTGGGTAGGCAAAGGGTTTGAGATTTGCATGACAAGCTTTTTAAGCAATGAGTGTAAGGAAAAGGAAGATAGATTAGTTATGGGCTAATTAGACAAAAGACAGGATGCGAGGTGCAGTGGGCTTTATGCATTGTTAAGCAAAACCTTACGAAGTTTTGTCTAAAACCAAACTTCTACTACCTCTGTGGATAATTCCCGGAGTCTCCATAAGTCAAGCTTGCTAAAGCAGATGCGTTAAGCTTCTAATCCTTTCCCTAATTGGTTGTGGGAGGCCTGATTTCAACTACAGTGGTATTTTTGTTTGGGAACAGCAAAATAAGACAATCATTTTCATCGTTATCAAAGACTGGGTAAGTGCTTAAACTGAATAACAGCAATTTAAAGCACAATAGGGTTAAATGCGAAAGCGATTTAAGAGCTCGTTGATAATATTTTTGCCTTTCAAATATGATTGATTGAGGAATTCTGGCATGCGAAGTAGACTAAACAAAAGTGTCCTACAGCTTCTCTTTAGCTATCTTTATTCCCTACTTCCACCGCCGTATTCGAAGTTCTTACACTTCACTTTGTTCTCGACACACTTAGCATGAGATTTTGGTGGTACTATAAGTGACCACATGCTGGGGGAGAAGGCAGACGTGTTGGATGGCAGAGAGGCGGGCAGCGATCGAGAGAAGGGACTGAAGTGTTCTAACTGCAAACTAGTCAACTCATGGGCCGACATACGCAGGCGCCTTCACAGACGCACTTGTACAAATGTGAGCAATGCAGTATCGGTGAGGCTGACATCAACATTTGTTTGCAATAGGTGCTTGTAGGACGGCATTTGACGGGCATTTGCATACTAGGCAAAGCCAATGCCAAGTCAGAATTTTAAGTTTAATTCCAAACTGTTATTTCACGTTATGTAGCAGTTGCTTAAGGCAGTAGTAGAAAATTGGCAAATTTTAGTGACTGTGGACGTAGCCAACTTAGGCCTGGTTCCATCCGTCTGCAATCAAAATTGCACCGACTCAACATTGGCTTCTACATTACTGAGGCACTCCTGCTTGGTATGCTTAAATTTACCAAACCGAAGTCGAAAAAGTCGCATATTCACCCCAATTGGTGACAGTAGTTCCCACGTCCTCAGTATCAACACCGAGATCAAGCACATAGTGTCTCCTCGATCACATCAGTTGGCGCAATGGAGGGTAGCTTGAAAGATTATTGACAAGAAGAGTGTCTAAACTGCTTCAATTTTCTTAAAATGCTTAGCATTCTTTTAGACGTGGGCCCAAAATCGCCGGCGTGGTTTTGTGCTCTACTTCTGGGTGTTTAAGGGAATGTGTGGCATTGGGAGGAGGCCATGTCTGCTCACACTGCATTAGTGGAGTCACCTCAAATCGGAGCTATCAGGTCTCCCTCTGTATGGTGCTAACACTTTGATTGATTTAGCGGTTGGTGCGGTGTTTAGCTCATATTTTGGTGGGATTCAGGGTGTTTGGAGTAAAGGTACCACACTCAAGATCCAGTCCTATTTAACGGTTCTCACTTCTATGTGTGTTGCTCTTCAAAGGCGACGTGTTTACGAAAACAGTGTGGCACACAATGAATAGCTGTGTGACAGCTTTTTAGGCAATGGGCATAGGGTGCAGCGGTATCACATGTCAAGCAGTTGCGTTGGAGCTAGACACCGCCTACAAAAATAGACCACATATTCGATGTCAATATTACCGATACCACTTTGATGCGTAAAATGCAGAACATTGTACCGACACTTGCCTCGTTCTGTCAGACTTACTTACCTGATGTCGGTGCACAATTTTTCCCTGTCAATAGGGCTACTAATTTGCCAGCGATATTAGAGAGGAATGTGACAGGGCAAGAGAAGTGAACCACAAGGAGACCAAAGAACCAAAATACTGCAGAAGATAAGGGGTGGGTGATGATGGCCTTTACAGAGGGCTAATGAAATGCTGACCACTGCCGTATTGAGTGCTACTCATTGGCGATATAAGTAGCACGGCTGCGCCTTTCATCTAATTAGCACTCTGATGCGCCTGACGCCGATTCTCACCATGAATGTCATCAACTAGCTTTAAAACCATCCGTGTCTACACTCAAAAGGTTTAGTGGTGCTCACGCAAAAACCTAGTTTGGATGCGTTGTTTTGGCTGCGCCTACTACTCATGTTCCTTGTTCAGTGGCAGCAGTGTGTCCGAATTCGCCCAACGACGCTTATTTGTTGCCGTAATCGAGTAAACAGCGATGCAAATATGACAAACTACTGGCCTAGAATTTCAAATGTAGCATCGCACCGTGTCTTAGGAATGGAGAAAGATGGTTATTCACTACCGGATTGAAACATTTGTAGAAAAGCCAGGTTTTCTGCCCTGTTCATGAGCCTTAGGCCCAGACACTATGCTGTGGGTTGATGTTACGTGGCACTTATTAACAACTCATGTTAGCAGGCATCTCACCGCATTCCCTTCTTTCCCCGTTGATTCAGAATACATATGGCCTTGCACACATTTACCCCCTTCTCCCTAGAAACACAAAAGTTGGGTGTTTTTATACCGTAAGTTGCATGTTGGTCTGCACCATCTTAACTAAATGGAAGGTGCAAAATTCTGCTTTTGAATCCACACATATCATTTACTTATCTATTTTATTATGCCACAGTATTGTCGATATTTTATTCCTGGTTTGTCTACTGCGAAAGGCGTAAAAATTGAGGTGAGATTCCAGCTGCCAACTAAATGTCCTAAATGGAGTCCACAACAAGCCGTTCACACCATGGAATCCTCGAAATGAATAGACAACACAGGGAAGGAACTACACTTCCCTCGCCTAAGCGCTTGCACCAGCTGAATCCTGCAGAGTCCACTCGGCTGTAGATCGCGTAACACTTCGAAGCTCCACTGCATGCACATTGATCAGGATTGCGTGGCAGTGTCAAGCGAATTTAAGTCACTTGACATTTATTCGAATAAATTATTTTGCAGCACTTCGCTACTTGCCTAAATTCCATCTTCTGTTGCGAGAACATGGTTGGCTGTTTTGTCATCATTAAGCAAACTAGCCTCCAGGCCATGCTAGAACCCGAACTTTTTTCTGTTTACCAAACAAATGTATTACCCTCATGTGCTATATCTTCTTTCGTCTCAGAGGAAGCTTTGAGGAGCTATGACCTTGCTAACTGATTGTATGATCTCAGGCTTGCTAAAATGATGCAAGTGTTATTATAAATATATAAGGATCTAGCTTCATAGCCCATCTCATTTTCATTGTTTAACACTTAGGCATGAATTCCGTTGGTAAAGGCGTAAAGAAGATATGATTTTATTTGTCTTATTCTTCATCGTGGAAATGTTTATGTTGTATGCATCCAGTTCCCCTGAGAGCATATCTGAACTAGACCGTAAACGTACTTGGGTTGAGGAGATCATATTGCTGCTCACGACAAGTGTATTTAAAACAACAAAGCAATTTTTGCAAAAATTGAAGGCGAATCATTCGCAGTGCCTTAATTCCGATTAGGCAAAATGTGTGGCATTGAACTTTTCTACGTAGGCATTGCAAATCAACATTCTCAAACATGTCAGCTTCTGAGCAGCAAACGATTTTAACAAAATATAAGATATGCCTTTTCCTTTTGCTGGAATGCCAAACGATTTTTAAAATTAGGGGCTGTTATCACTTAAAATGTGCAACCATTCCGTTGCATCGCACATGTGCAACACGGGTCATTCATTAGACAAGGACGACCAGCTTTGCCGAATTGAACCTCAGACGCACTCAATGAGATCAACATAGGCGAACAAGAATATGTTGATTTTATTATAATGGTAGAAGCAGCCTGAACCCCACTTGAAGTTTGGTGGCCTTGGAGTGATCTCGGGGCGGCACGCCTCAGCATCCCAATGGGAGAACACCTAATTCGCAACTGGCTGTATGCTAGTGTCAGTGGCACAACTCAAAGTCAGGACTAGTGAGTACTTAGATCTTCTGTGTCTTAAACGAATCGGTTATGATCTTTGCACTGGCTCTACAGAAAGGGTGGGTGAAGCGAACAGGGCTTGATGGGAGGTCGCACTGACGTCTATTTTCCGCATCAACACACCTTTGCTTAATTAAATCCAGGTTAATTTGGAACAAGGTTGAGAAAATTTTAAATGATTGAAGTCGCTGTGAAGAGCTGTTGGCAAAGTAGTGCGCCGTTGAAGTCGCCGTAGAAGTAGGAGAGTTGCCTGAGGAGGCGACTGTGACCTATATCAGTCACCATCTCCATTCACCTCAAATGATACCCGCGTGGTAGTTCAAGCCTTACAGAGCCGATTACTAGAGTTTAGTACCACTGACTGATTTGATGCGGCACGTGCCTGAGTGGTTGAGCTTTCACTGTGCCTAAGCAGATACCCTATCCACTACACAGAGGAGTTGGCGAAACGGGTATCAGTTGGTGCCTTGGTGGTTGATGGCTGGCAAAGGACGAAAGTCCACTTGATGACGTACATTGGCAAAGATCTCTGCCCTTCCAAAATCTGTCATCCCTGGGTAAAATCTCTTTTCATTCTAGGTTATGGAGGCATTCTAATTGTCTTAAGAAACTTCGTAAGCTGCCTAGTTTTGTCGAACCATTTAGGTCCTCGTGCTTCTTTTGGCGGTGAGGTCAGATCCATATTTGCATACACATCGGCCTTCAAATATCAAATATTTTGGTTGTAGTCTTTTTTAAAGTTAGCGGTTATTGCCACTTACAATGGACAATTACTCTCTCTCGTCACATTTGTGTGGCATGAGTACTTTATCAGGCAAGAACAATCAGTCATGCAGACGCAAGACAAAAGCTCAAGATAAGTGAACGAGGACCTAGTTTGCGGTGTAGCGATTGTGGTGTGGCCGCAGGGAAGCGTACTTTCTTGTAGAAATGCGAGGTCACATGCTTCTCTGCAGCTTGTGGTTGCGCCCTATTGGGACGGCTGCGAGACGTGATCAGTGGGCACAGCTCCTCTGTGCCTCAAAGGCTTTGGTCATGGACTTTACGGGGTCTCTGCAGAGAAGGCGTGTGGAATACATGTGGCTAAGCAGAAGGTCTCACTGCCTTCCATTATCCACATTAGCGCATCCTTGATTGGTTAACAGTAAGGCGAATGTAAACATGCATGACGGATCATCTGAGTACGCCTTCTGCGACTTATTAGTTCTACAAATAGAATAAGGAGGGATTAAATGACCATGTGTATGGGTTGGCGTGCCTGAGAAATAAAGGACTCAATCTACATGGTAAAGATCTTTTGGATCCACAAGGTCCTGAAACATTCAATAGCCACACGAAGGCCCCACCCAAAGTGAGAAGGGCCTCTAAACGCCGCAATTGCAGCGTGGACCATGATATATGCACTAGCAAGCAGCCAAATTTAACATCTATATAAGTGACCAACTACCAAACAGGGATTTATTCGCGATTACTCAAGCGCATACCAACCTACGATTCAAATTCATTTTGCTCAACAATCCAATAGCAGTTAACACGACGTTGGATTGCTGATACCGGTGCAAGTAGAAGTGAGCCTGTGGGGCCGCACACGCACATCACCCAAGGTGTCGGCTAAATCGCAATAACAATGTCTTGGTTTATTCTTCTGTGAACTGCCGATCCTGCTATCGAACTGTCGAGATGCCTTTTCATGAAAACTTGGGCAATTGGTGCAACACAAGAATCGCATCACTTCAGCAGTCAGTCCTCCAACCCATTGCCAGTGTCTGCGCCCCTTATTCGTACCATGTTTTTAAAAATTATTTTTGGAGTCATTCTGGTTTTAGGCTACGAATTGCAGTAGTTACGAGACTTCGATGGTGATACGCCATGTGTCTGCAACGTTCAATTCTGCGCTGTGGTCAGAGCAGGTGCCTCCGCATCCGTTGGAAGCTAGTTGGAATGCTTTAGAATAGCACCTAATTGTAGCCAACGCTATGTTAGTGCGCAAACCGAGAGGGAAATCGCAACTAATCTTGCAGTCGCATTTGTCAATCCTCTCCATGCCATCCTCACCTACGAACCTCAGAGGATCCAGATGCCTCATGCTGACAATTAATAAGTAGCATGGAACAATAACTTCAAATGCTAAATGTTTTGTGGACTAAAAATGGGAGCTGACAGCAATCAAGTAAAGAAATGATTGAAACACAACTGTCAATCCAGATGGAAATGACAAGCTGTTAGGTTATTAATACGAGCACGTAGTCAGTCACAATTCGCAGTCTGCGGTGTTGAGGAACCACACAGAAAGCAATCACGAGTAATTTTAACTCAGTGGATAAATGATGAAAACGTGATTGGATTGCAGGCTGACAAATAATGAAGGTGGCCGAATCGTTACACTTGATGAGATGCAACAATTCTCAAAGTCCTTCCTAGCTTGATATTCGACTTAGTTAGGACCTAGAAACGAATGGCCAGTGCAGGTTCACATTCCTTTGCTAAAGGAAGGTATCGAACACACTCATTTGGGCGTCACCTCCCCACCCACGTCGCACAACAATGAGAAGGTGTCTTCATGGCATACCATCATCAAAGAATTGCAAGAGCTGCAAGACATCTAAAATGTTTCTCTAAGCATCATTTGTTAATGTGGTAACATTTGCAGCTGCACGTGATTCGGACTAGCAATCATTTCTCTAATGCATTTATCGGTGATCAGTCAGGGAGACTGGAGGTGAAGGAAGGCTGAAGTTGACTTGTGTCTTTCTAGAAGCACGTGTCTCGGCAGTCTCCCACTACGATTAACTAGAAAGTATGCCCACTATTCCCTGCGCTAAGTTACCTCAACTTAAGAATTTTGTTTTAAACGACAGTCCCTTATGTCGCCTACAAGCAGCTCTCTTTAACATGCCGCATAATTTAAATCCATAAATCTTCTCTTTTCCGTGTCAATTACTTATACTGCTGTACTTTTGTTGGACACAGGCAGTCAGAGCATCGATGCCATGCGGTAAGCGGGAAGACGTGCAAAAGAGTAACAACTAGGGCAGCAAACGTCACTGCAATGTAAGCTTCAGGTTGCTTCCCATCATTGCGTTAATCTTAATCCGAATCGAACCCATGGCGTATTGTTCAGTATCCATCAAACACGGTACAAAATGCAATGAGAGCAATGCGAAGTTGAATGCGGCTGGCCTATCGCTATCGATTAGACTCAATAAACGCAGCAAGCCCAGCTTCACTAATAAATTTGACAACAGACATTTTAACAGATGGTGTGGTTAGTAGGCACATGTGCTGATCATAGGGCCAACGACCGACTGGTAAAGTGGCTTTGATGTGTTGGCTACGAAATGCTGATGTTTTACCCATTTACCATGTGGGCATATGTGCCATTAGGTCAGGGTTGGAACATTTTGCATTGTTCTGATTTCGCCTCGTTGCCTTAACCTGCCTCTTCAGTGTAGTGCAGAAGAAGAGTCATGAATTCTACTTTCCTTCCAATCACAGCATTTCGCTAGCATCTTTTGTGCCATCAAATATTGGTAGATGAATAATTACGCATATCTCTGCGACAAAGTTTTAGTTTATTTGCATCAAGTTCCTTGGCGCAGGATCTTACTGAACCCAGTTACTTAACGAAAGTGATTTTTCAGACGTGCTTTTCTGAACAATTCGTTAAACACTCAAAAAATTGCGCCCTTGCTAAGCCTTTTCAAAATGTGCTTTTAGATCGGCTAATAATCACTCCAAATCTATCGTCAATCCGTCACCACACTCAGGATTGGTCTTCTGCGAAATCCACGGGCAGAAGGACGTACCCGTATACGCAAGTCCTACCACTGTGCTAAATCACATCTGTCCGACATTAGAAACTAATGGTCTGACTTCTTGGTGGGGCACTTGCTAGGAACGAGGACACGCAGACACACAACCCGAGTCAGCAGCACGTTTTAGCTTGCTTTATAGCAAATGCTAAAACAGCTTCTAGCACCACGTTTGGCCTTAATGTGAATTAAGTTTGCATTCTTAGGGATGGTAGCTGCCATCTCATTGTCAATGAGACCTTTTCTTTATTAAAAAGCGCATGCTAATGGGCTGGTTTTGACGAGGAGTAGTAATTATTGCATGATCAAGTAAAGTAGTGCTATAACTTAAGACCTCGTTACCGTAGGACGATGAGTGTAAGAGACGTTCGCGCACATCACTTACAGCGCTTCGGTGATGATTTTATAAAAGTTTCTTTGATTTTATAATGGAAACCAAGGCAGGGAAGGGCTCGGATGAGCTTTTTCAAGCATTTCATGCTTGTTCTACTAACACATTGACGCAAGTTCAACCAGTCTCACTATTTGTCACCCTGCGGCGATGCATAGCCATCATCACCAACCACTGGGCTATCATTACGTGTGACCGCTTTCTGTGCTAGTCAAGTGGGGACCGGGCTAGCGCTTTGTGAGACCAGCTGTTTATGCTTCATTAATACGATGCATCGAAATTCCATCTTCAGTCTTCTGTTATTAATCAAACGTGTTCCAAGAAAACAATGGTACTTAGCATTGACAACATAGTAGTGACCGCTGGGGAGTGTGCGAAATCACAATGCCTTATAACTTGTCAAATGATAAGAATTACATCTTCTTGCCTTCCTCCTCGGAAATTCGCATTAGCAATCTTAGGGCTGGCAATGCACTAGAGATGTAATTCCCATCATATCGTTCTTGAGTAAAATTACTATTGTAACTAGCGCTGCCAAGCCCACTGACCATTTTTACGGTGTTTACAATTAGCAACTTGAAGGAATCGGCTCTGATGTTAGGCATGTTTAAATTGACGCGTTTCGCATCTATCGCGCTGAGGCTTACTTGACATCGTTAACTTGGCTCTGATTGTATGCCTAGTCGTACAGAGCATTTGAATGCAATAGACCAAAAATCCACTAGGGAGTCCCTGCGCAGGTTCGAATTCTGCTCTCAAATGTGTTCTGCCTTGCATTTTCGACATCGCGCACATTCATTTAGCACCGTAATGCCGACGATTGAGTGTGTAATTACTTCCGACGTTCCTGAAGCTAAAGACGTCTAGACAGTCAGCGCATGTGCCATCGCGCTCAAGGGTTTCGGAACTAGGTCGCAAGCTAGCGCTCTAGACTCTCGATTACTTTGTAGCTCGTCGCTCTAATGGCTCGAATATCGCTGCACGCTATCAGATACCTTGCAAACCTGCTCTACATCAACACAGCGGTATCAGCAACATCTCGAGCATTAATCATTGGGAGTTGATGTAGGGTGGTGTGCTGCATCGATGCCACTCCAGCAGTGGGCTGCCAAACCCATGGCTTGTACACGCGCCTTGCATTCGCACCATCTGTTTACGCGGTTTATGCTTGAGGCCGTTCCATTTTTAGGCTACAAATGGCGGCACCTCTGAGACCTCGATGGTGATGGGCCATACACCCACCACGTACCACCCTGCGCTGTTGGAAGGCAAATGAACTGCTCTGGATTTGTATTGAATCGTATGTACCGCAATATTGGTGCGAAAACCAAGGGCGGAATTGCACCTGCACTTGCAGTCGTATTTGTTACCCCATCGCATACCATCCTCACTCACGAACCTCCAAGGCTCGAAGTGCTTGCTGTTGATAAAAACAAGTAGTAAGAGGTCACAGCTTAGAAATTTTGAGGCTTTATGTGTCAGCATTAGAATGTGGACTGAAGAGCGACACCTATTTGAAGCAAATGCAGTGCATACATGCTGATGATTCCATCTGGCTAGATGAGTGAAGTCGGAAATGGTTGGAAATAGGCACATAACTGGTAGAACTTAGGTTTTACTTTATGCGCAAAAAGTGTAGTAACTCAAGATCACTTTTAGAAGTAACTAGGATGTGGATTTCTCTTAACTGCAAAGATGCTTTGTAGGAGAACAGCAGTGCCAATTTTGGTTGTAGCTAGTGCCACCAATAACTTGCATTGCCATTAACAACCGTAAAAAGACGTGAGCTTAGCCCACTAAAGGGATGTTAAATGCATTCGCCGTTCCTTGTATTGACTGTCTCTATATGCCAAGCACTCTATGTCTGAAAAGAGAGCGAAAGCGGTGACAGTCGAGAAGGTCTAAAGACTGCACTTCGCTATGCCAAGTGCAAACTTGAAGTGGCCAAATCGCTTAAAATCAACAAGTAAATAAGGTGGACGGCTGCGATGAGTGGAATTGGTGCTAAAAATCCCTACAATTTTATTAGCTACTTAGCAATGTCGGAGTGAGCAGCGGCAGCATTGTCTCTGCTACTGTCTTCTTCGACATTGTCATGTTCCTTTCAAATGCTGCGTTCTACTGCTTAGCGGGCGTCTATTCACTTGGTATATGGCACTCACTCGCAATCTTAAACGTCATCTTCCACTGAAGTCTTCATCTACAAGGCCAACCTATTCAGCCCACACTAAAAATAAGATACTCACGTAATCTTTCATCAATTAACTCATGCACTGATTTAAAAGCCACATCAAATGGGATGGAGGCGACCTGGTAACTTCATATCCGAACATGCAAACACTGACCGTATAGCACGCGATTAGTTCCACAAACCAGTTTGAGCATCCACAGACTGAGGCTGCCCTCAGGCATGTGGTGATTAGTGCGGTGCGTCACCATCGTATGTTTCAATTTCTGATCATTATACCATAAGTCAGAGAATCTGTGCGACTGTAAATGCGCCAATATTTTCCTTACCATCCAATAACCTACGATCTTAAGCGGCGAAAGAAGGTTAACCAGATGTGATAGAGCACAGGAGAGAGTGACCCTATTCCGTTGCTCAACGATACAATCCTGCTTAACCTCAAATCGTAGCTCAATTCCATGCAGCATAAAATCAAATCAACTCGTCTCCTCACTTCACTTCTTCCCCTCACAAGTTCTGCCCCTTGTCGCCTATTCGAAAAGTCACTCTAACAAGAGGAGCAGAAAATTTGCAACAGCGAAAGCATACGACGCTTCGAAAGGCACCAAATGTACGGGTGCATGGTAAAAAGCATCCAGTTCATAACGGTAATGTTTGACCCGCCTGGTGGATATATCAGTAGAAGATTCTTTGGGTAAATTGCTGCATGGCGCATGAACAACAATCTACCTAGTGCCGTTCGAGTCATTTAAGCATTAGCCCAGTTCTAACAACTGAATAGGCATGATGGAAAGTCTGTTGAATCTTTTGCCTCTAACGCAATCACCGATGTTGTAGACCATTTCTTATCTCATCGATGCTAGGAACAGCGCATCATCTTCAGGTGGATGCTGCTGTTTCTTTGACTGCAGTCGACAAAGTACGCAGCGCACTTGGAGTTGTAAAGCGAGAAAGTCTGATCCCGTGACCTGGTGTTGTGGAAAGATCGGCCTTGATGAAGATGAATTAGAAAGTCGACATCTAATTTAAAAGAAATGCGCAAACAATTCTCGAGCCAAAAATCCATTTACACGTTATTACGTAAAGGGCATTGAGGGTGACCTGCGGATGTTGAAATGAAAGGATGAGAACATGCCTGCATAGTAATGCTTTACACGACTGATTTTCAATCCAGTTCGAATAACGGATCCATCGCTGACCTAACGACTGACACGAAAGGGCGATGACGTCTGCGTTTTTAACATTTCCGCAGTTGCCTCTAACGTCAATTGGGTGAAGTATGCATGCACACGACATAAGAAACCGGCGCACCGTCGAGTTCTAAGACTACTAACCAACCTTTCTAGTTTCCTTAGATATTTCTTTTCAAATGTTTATTAAATTAGCAAAGTAGATCACAAGCTTCTTGCATCATTGTTAGCGCCGTGGCGAGATTTCATTTCGTGATTTCATCAGACGTCACTCCGCATCCTCCTCTCCGCAGTTCGAGTTACGCTTTATGGCTCAGCTCTGCCAAAACCACCCTTCGCATGACGGTCACAACAATTCTTCGGATTTGCCTTCCCTTGCTGTCAAACGATCTCTGCAAATGAATGAGTCCTTCAACGCTGACATTTTCAACCACCGTAAATGTAATGCAAGCTTCTCCTCTCGTGTAACTAACTCCATTCTTCCTAAGCATAGTAAAATTGGCTCTTACTTAAACTTACTACAATACCCACCTTACAGTCCCCTTTGGGCGGATTTGAAATCTAGGCTTACACTCCCAACCTTTGCGAGCCTTCAGACGCAACTCACGTATCCGTCGCTTCTCAACATGTTTCCAGTTGTTTAACTTCTGGTCCAGGCCACTATCACTAACAGCGTATTATCAAAATACATTGCCATTTTCATGCCCATTTTTAGCATCAAAATTTTCGGCTACTTCAAAAACAAGGCAGGCAAATATTTGAAGGGGAGCACGGACATTGAGGTCATCAAATGGTGAATGCTCCATTTCCTCTAGCTGACTCAAAATTGACTTTGTGCCGCTGCTCCTACGACTTCAGGAACGGGTGCGTATCATGCAGAGCAGGATGAATTCTGGATGTAGTCGAGAGTAGGTTCCACTCAAAATATTTTGCTTTGAGGCGGTGGTCGTCGAGTGGTAGTCAAGTCCTCGATTTCTATGCGCATAACGATTTTGTTGAACTATTTTCAACAAAAAATTCGACGAAGCAGCTCACACGCATACAATCACATAGTAAAAGTGCAAAGACATAGGCAAACTGCATGCCTTTTTCCTTTTTCTGTATTTGTGTTACGGAATAAGTAAAATCAGTTCCACAGAGAAAAACCGGTGATCCACAAGGATCGGAATGCGATGCACTACTATTGCAAAATTGCAGACCCTAGAAGTCAAGAAGGCACAATTCAACTGTTTTACCATCAGTTCGGCCTCTCGCACTTTTACTGGATTACAAATAATGCACAAATCAGCTTTTAAAACATGAGAAATCGCGTGATTTCAGGCAATGAGTTTAAAGTGAGCAAATTTCTGATGGCTTTCGCCTTATGGAATTACTCCTAGCTGTTCAGATTTGTGTCTGCCCTTTCATCATCCTTGCATGTATTTATTAGAAGGACAGGATTCTGCTTAGAGACATCAAATCTAAGGGACAGGCACAGTGTATTAGGCTGCCGAGGAAAGAGAGCCATGCAATTGTTGGAGTATTGATGTAAAGTGGAAATTATGTCCTCCTCACGGACCGCCGGCGCCAACTCACCACCTGATATGCAGGCCGTCTAGCGTTTTCATGGTAAGCAACTGACAAACTTATGGGTTTCGCGTACAACTGTTTTAACTGATGTGCACCATTCTACGCATAGACATTTTTTGCGACGAAGAAGATGAGCGTATTGCAGTCCACTTCTCCAGCAACCACCTTAAATGTCTTATGATTGCACAGCGCTAAAACGGCACATTCGCAATCACAAACAATTGGACTGGCGACTACGTGATTACTGCTGGCGAAATATCACAATTCAAGGACTGCAGCTGTGCCCTATTGAACGTTAGGAATTGCAAATCATGCATGTAATCATGCTACCATCGCTCCTGGGGCTAAGAAGGCTATGCATAAATAATTACATGAATGCTAGCAGTTGGCGTGTGAAAGTCAAAAGATGCGTTGAATAAAGAAGGAAACTTAATTTGTTATAAAGGTCTGCCACCGAGCCTGCAATAATTACGTCAGCGGCTCAGATTTACACCGTACATTCGCCACAATCCATGGATTTTTGTCCATTGATTCGATTATTGAAAATCCATCCACATCGACAGTCTCAGTACTTGCGTGCACCATTTCATATCTGCTGATCTGTTTTTACAGCGAAAAGACACACAAAGAACATTCAGCATCTACAGATTGGCGCCTCAGAAACTCTTTAGTTTTCTAGACCCACAACCAGTCTGTCTCCTCTGGCCAGCTGTGAGCGGACATCAGGCTAGGTGGTCAATGAGCTTACGACAACGTAACCACAAGCCCAAATCGAAGTAATTGGCAGGTAGATATGGCAGATTTTATCTTAAATGGCAGCTATTTCCCTTAGCCTCATCATCTTAAGTCGGCAGTGAATAGAGCAAAGAAAAGTTGCATCTAACACTTGCCATCTCAGGAAAGTTTCCTTCTTCTACCGCGCTTTTAGCAGTACACTAACTTACCGATATCTCCTTGGCGAAACATCGAGACCGGTCTACAAGTCGGATTTAAATCCATTGACAGTCTGCTTCAAACATCTATCTTGGCTATACTGCGGGTATGAATGCATTAATCGTGTCTTTAATGCTACACCACTAGGCAAAGTAATCCAAATAATAATGCCAAATCTAATATTTGACTAATAACAACAATAAAAGTGCGTGGAAAACTCTGCGCTGTAGGATCGAAATCACTCCGCCATGGGCCTTAATGTTTTTGCCAAATAACGCTCAGACAGCAATTAGAAACGATGTCAGTGAATACAGCATTTTACAGGCAAAACTGCCGCCAAAAAATCATCTTTGTTTGATGTATATTGTGCCATCAGGCGTATTTTAAACACATCACCTTGTCAACCGAAACCTGTTGGTTTTGTGGTCATACTAAAAAGAAATAAGTAGGAGCGGTCGAACGGGATTAAATCCACTGCAAATCGAGTTTAAACACAGTGCACTAGTGCATTTGCTTGTCGTTTTGCGATTCATTATTGTTCTTACAAAATATACAAGAAAGAGGCGCAAGTTTTGACGCAAGCAAGGTGGATTGGGTTCAGTAATTTATTCCCATTTTACATATGTTGGAACTTTTCTGTCAAGAATGATCTGTTTAACTTCTTGGTAGATTTCCTCAAATGATGGCTAACGTCCCACTTGTGCGACTTAGCAAGATTTCATAGTGCAGTAAGCTTCTGCCTCGTAGGCGTTGCTGTGATTGCGGCGAGGAGAGACGTTCGACCTCGCAAAGTAACTTATATGAATCATTAAGCCTACGTTCAAAAGTGAATTGGGATTAATAAATTATAATGCATGCAACTGGAGAAAAGATTTATTGCAGGAAAGCGAGTTAAAAGTTCTGCAATTTACAGTAGGTCGGGTCAGACTTTTCTGCACTCTCTATGTTTTCCGATTTCTCTTCTCTTTCTCAGCAAGACCCATCAGTTAGGTGAGTCTGGTTAAGGGATGTCCAGAGAAGGAGGTGAATATTTGCAACTTTAGTGTATTTCATCTCAGGATATTCTATCCGGGTCTTATACGCAGGTTGAGGGCGGCAGTAAAGATGATTTATAGCAGCTCAAGCTTTGGATCCACTTTAAGGAGAAAAGATTATGCAAATGCATTAGCACCAACGCATTGCGCGTTTATTATGGCGTCTGCTTCGATACGCGCAAATTAAATGTGACACCCCTGAGAGGAGAATCTACTAGTAGGCTATAAGGAGTTAAAGTTTCGGAGAGGAGGAGGGACAGTGGGACAAGGAAAGACAGAAAGAAAGAAGCCAACACGGTAATATTCAGTTAATCCTAATAATAATAATCCTAATAATAATAATAATATTCAGTTAATCCTAATTTTTTTTCCGCGAATCGTTATCGATGTAGGGAAGCTGACAAAGAAGAAGAAGCCACCTGTTTGATGATCAAATTCCTACTCACCGACCCAATGCTAGTCGTCTAAAACCAAATCACTAACATGCAAGGCAAAAGAAGGTCCCAAAGAGATGGTAGGGCGTGACGCCGTAGCATTCAATGGTTTATTCTGTTTAGCACGAGCAAAGAGCAGAAGTCATCCTCACATTTCACTTTTCATTCGATGCAATAGATGTAAACGCAAAAGAAATCAGGCAACCATTCTGATCCCATGACCCAATTTCATTCATACAGCAACATTGGCTTCGTAACCCACGATTCATAAATGGTTACCTTTACCGTAATCTTGACCCGACTTTGACGCACTCACTCCCCTTCATATAAACTAATCAGTATTACTGCACATAGAGATTGCGGTAATTAAAGCTTCTAAGTTAAGGTTCGCAAATTACCAATTTTGTTGCTTTTCAGAGCAAATGAACGTTCGTGCTTTTGGAATTCATTGCTCTGAGACCCTGGAGCCTTCAGCCTAAAGAGCAATAATCACTTAATGCATGAAAGTTTGGTATGTGTCAAGAGTGTTAGCTTCGCTTCCACACACACACATCCTTTAGCATCAACCAACAAAGGAGAGTGAGTGTCGCCCCACAGCACGATTGCTTTGGTGTTAAGCATCATGAGCTGGCTGATATTTAAAAGGACAATGAGACAGTCCTGTCGGTGTTCAGAGATGTGTGGGACTAATGCTTGGCAGAATATCTTTGTTGTTTAGGTGGCTTGCAAGCCTAGACTGAAATGCATATGAGTCCCTATCAGAAGCGTTGCCATCTATTCTCTGTTCCGTTCTCGAGGCAGCTAAAGAGGAATCATTGTTTCCACTGTCGTTGCTCTTGATATAGCTTCAGCACTTTAAATAGTATAGTCAGCAGAATAGATAAATGCATAACGTACACCGAAGAAGGAGGAAATGACGTGAGTGCTGTAGTTACATCGAATGCTCACAGCGTGGCGCAACATCCATAAGGGTGAGGACATGACCATTGCCATAATTCTTCCCATTACACATCACAGAATAGGCAAAACGACCATAGCTCTGCAGAACGCCCATAAACATTGCAGCATCATTGCCAGCTATCACGAACTGATAAAATCCGCATGATACACATGTGTGTCGTATGAACTCGAGTGAGGCAATCAGGGCAAAACATATGATGTTGGTAGGGTTGACGCCAGTCACAAATCGCGACAAGGGCGAATTTATAAAATTTGACATAACGTGCAAATAATTTAGTCTTCTTCCCTGCAAATCGCACCACGACTTAATGGGGTTTTGCTGTCGCCTTGATTTCCATCATACGCTAATAGAGTGGTCCGCTCCTCCACCCACCGGCTCTTTACTGACTTGGTACTTTGATTCCACTGACTTCGGTGGGAGACTAAAGGGCCTGCCACCTCACTCACACGGCCATTTAATCACTACTTATGTCAATTGTTGCACCAATAGAGACGCATCTAAGGTATTTAAAACATTTTGTGCGTGGTTTGAATTGACACTTTTATTATGCAAAGGTGTGCTGATGAGGGAAATAGGCGGCAGTGCGAGACCTCCCACCAAGTTCCGTTCGTTTTACCCACGCTCTCTGTAGAGCCACCGTACAGCTCATCGCCTATTCCTTTGAGGCACAGATAAGGTAGATACTACTAGTATAGTCTTCTAGTTGTGCTATTAGGGCAAAAATATAACCTGCAGTGATAGAGCGAAAACTCTATTGGCGTGAGATGCCAACACAGGTGTTCTGCGTGACACTCCTTTAGTTCCACCTGGATAGAGATAGTGCAATCACAACGTTTACTTGTTTGTCTTTGCCAAAATATTATTTGCAATGAATGAAGTTTGGAGTTGTGTAATCTCTACACAATCAATAAATCAATCTCTCTCCCCCTTTAAGAACTTCGTGCCAACCTGCTTATCTAATCGCAATTGCGCAGTTCTTAGCATTAGACATTGAACATTTTAAGTAATTCTGCCCCTCCCACCCCCAATTTCCCCATGTGCCTACACCAAGTCTTCCCCTCTTCTATCCTCCCTCTTCCCTAATAGAAGTGTTTTCCATTTAACTGCGTCTCTGTGGGGACTGCATTATGCGCTTTCCATCAGTAAATGCCATCCACTTCAATGGACACACTTAACCTCTTGTGTCACAGTCCTTCACTGTGGTTTGAGCAGTAGCCTCGCAGAGAGAGCAAACCCTGGCTTTCTGCAAGAAGGTGGTGGGCACTGAACCATTATTTCTCAGTGACTGTGTGGTTGTGAGTGGCAAATGTCGGCGTGATTGATTGGCTGACTTTTCGCTCAGAGTAATGGAACACGTGCCCGGTATGTTCAGCAGTCCAAATAGTGAGAGGAGCAGATCGCCGGTGAGGAAAGGCAGGGTAAGTAAGGTGTTAATTGGGCAGATGTTCCCACTTAAGCTTTTCCTCTACCCCGAGACTAGACCAGTGCCCCAAATTCTTTGTGTGTCAATAGGGAACGCGCTGACAGGATCGCGGCTTTCATTGACTTCAGAGATGGTTTGGACGCGCTTTGACAGTCGCAGTGAAATCACAAACGCCAGATATCATAGGGATGGAGCCTGCTTTGACTTCCAGTGCCATTCTAGTGCTATAGATAGACCACATACTACCCAATGCGTTCCTCATTCAATGTTCAGTGAAGGCAGAATTTCAAGGTCAAATGCCCACAACGGGGATGGGTGAAGCAGTGGAGAAGCGAATAGTGCTTATATTTTTTTAACACCAAAGGATCGGGTTCTTGGTAGAGGAGGAGAAGAAGCAGCTTTGCTTCCTAGAATCGGTAGGTGCGGCGTTGCCTGGTATCAGCGCGTTAACTCATTTCTGAATGACTTTTTTTTTAAACACGACTCAACACTATACCCACGTCTTTGCATTTGGATATAAACTGACTAACAAAAGAAGCCGCTTACAAGGATTTTCGCTTCACTCATCACTGTTTGCACACGGAGGCGATGAATTTTAGTGAACATTCGATTCATTCTCTCACCACACAACTACGTGGCTGCAAGGGCGATTCGTCCTTGGACGTTGTCGACTGACTTAATTCTTGTATCACAGAAGATGCTTTTAGTCCCTATCGCCTCTTTACACCAGGTGCAAATTTTACTTTGCCCAACCACTGCTTGATGATCCACTCATCCTGGTACGTCTTTTCTGCAAAAGGCGTAAAAATTGAGGTGAAGGAGTCCAGCCAGCACAACTGCTTGCCCTAAATGGAGTCCGCAACAAATGGTTCATGCTATGAAAGTTTTGATATGGATAAACAACACAGAGAAGGAATCACACTTCTCTCGCCTAAGAGTTTGCACTGACTGAATTGCGCAGAGACCGCTCGACTGTGGAGCGCGCAACACTTCGAAGCTCCATCGCATGCACATTGACAAAGATTGCGTGATAATGTCAAGCGAATTCGAGGCACTTAACAGTTATTCAAATGAGTCATTTTGTAGCACTTCGCTATTTGTCTATATTATCTCCTGTTGCAGGCATTTGTTTGTTCTCTTTCCATCGCTGGGCAAAATGGCCTCTGAGCTATGCTAGCACCCGGAATTCTTTTTCTGTTTACCGAACAAATGTACCCCCTTCATGTGTTATATCTTCTTCCGCCTTAGGGAAAGTTTTGGGTGCTATGACTTCGTTAATTAATTGCATGTTCCATTCGTAGCCCTAGCTTGATAGCTTAACTAATATTTGGTGGTTAAATTGTAAGCTAGAATTCAGTTGGCGAAGGAGTAAATAAGACATGAATTTATTTATCTTGTTCTTCATCGTGTAAATATACGGAGGGCATATCCGGACTAGATCGCAAACATGTTTGAGTAGAGGAGAATATATTGCAAGTCGCAATAAGTGCATTTAAATACAGCAAAGCTAGTTGTGCAAAAACTAAACGCAAACTATTCGCACTGCTATATTTTCGATTGGGCAAAATGTTTGACATTAAACTTTTCAGCATAGACAATAAAATCAACATTTGCAAGCACGTTGGCTTCTAAGCAAGCAAATATTCCAACAAAGCAAAAGCAATGCCATTTCGCTGCTGTAATATTCAACGGTTTTAAAAATTAGAAACTAATGTCGTTGAAAATTTCAATCATTCCGTTGCGTCACATATGTGTGACGCGGATCGTTCATTAGGCAAGGATGGCCTGTTGTGCCGACCCTAACCTCGGACGCATTAAATGAGATCAACATAGACAAATAGGGACGTGATAAGATTATAGGAATGGTGACGGTAGCCTGAACCCAACTTGACGTTCGGTGACCGTGGACTGGTCACTGGGAGGCACACCTTGGCACTCAAATGTGAGATCACCTAGTTCGTTGCCGACTATATTTTGGTGTCAGTGGCACAACTGGAAGTCAAGTCCAGTGAGCACTTAGCTTTGCTGCGCCTTAAAGGAATCGATTATAATGTTTGCAGCGGCTCTACAGAGAGGGTGGGTGGAACGAAAGGGGCTTGATGAGAGGTCGCACTGACGTCTATTTTTCGCATCAACACACCTTTGATCAATTCAAATCAAAGTGGTGGAGAAGAGCTGTTGGCAAAGTAGTGTGTTGCTGAAATCGCGGTAGAAGTAGGAGAGTTGCCTGAGGCGATCGTGATCCACATCAAAGTTATCATCGTCATTTATCTCAAATGATACTTGCGTGGTAGTTTAAGCCTTACGGGGTCGACTATTAGTATGTGTTTAAGGGATCTATGCTTCACTGTTCGCCTAAACAGATACCCATACCACTACACAGAGGAGTAGGCGAAATGAGTCTCAGTGGGTGCCCTGGTGGTTGACAGCTGACAAGGGAAGAAAGTCCACTTGATGATGTACATTGCCAAAGATCTCTGACCTTTCAGATAGTTGTCATCCCTAAATAAAATCTCCTTGGGTTTCAGGTTATAGAAGCATTTAAATCGTCTTTAGAAACTTCGTAAGCTCCCTAGAATTGTTGAAAATTTAGGCGCTTGCGCTTCTTTTGGCGGTGAGGTCAGATCCATATTTGCAAGCACATCGGCCCCAAGTGTTAAGTATTTTGTTTTCAATAATTGGCAGTGACTTTTCCTTCTTGTCATAATTAAAATCAATCTTTATAGTTAGTGGTTGTTGCCGCTTACAATAGATAATTACTCAGTTGCGCAACATTAAGGTGAAATCTATGTTTCGATATTTTTGAGGGACTGTCATTACAGTGAAGGAGTATGCTTATGCATTCTCTTTCAGGAATAGGTGTTTGTCAATGCGTTAGCGTTTTCGTGAATTGATTGAACTGACCTATGTCCAACAGCGTGACATCAGCATCAATCTGCAGGGGGGCTAAACCATGCCTTGACGGGCTCAAGTTCTGTGGGAGGTGATGTGTGTGTGCGCACCATCTGCATGGTGGCCATCGAGGAGGTTTCGTCATCCCCTCCACTGAATGGGACCTCGTAATAGTCATCGAATCGTGACACTAGGAGGGTGCGGAGCCCTTTGCTACGGCCGTGTCCTCCATCGGTGTCAGTCATTGTCATGTTTGGGCAATTTAGTGGCAGAAGTTGGGGCACGAGTGCAGTCACTGCTTCCTAGACTGAAAGAGGCTACGTGCTCCTAACTGCTACTCATAAGTTTCTACCCTTAGACAAAGTGATAGCTGTACTAGTCATGATATTGTTTGTTATTTCCATGACTATGAATCCCCCTGATTGCGTTTAAGCGGATACATTACGATTTGAAAAGTTGGGAACAACCGTAGACACGTCCAAGCAGAGACGAGTAGAGGAAGCAGAACGCAGTACTGACAAATCGCATTTGTAGCGTTTCGTCTAGTATGGCGATAGTCTTATGCAGCGACATTAATTGGTGATAGAACAGTTGATCGGAGCTAGTGCATCAGCAGGAAACACTCTCGACGAGAGGCAACGAAAGAAGGCCTCTTCGTTATTGTACTACTGACTTGCATAATCAAAATAATACGCGCATCCCTCCACATCTGCAAAGAAAAGCACCCTGCAGAGGTGTGCGTCTACCCATTTTACGTCCTTTACACTGTGGTGGATCCTAGGAGTTTGAATGGGAGGGCCTGATTTGGTCGCTCTGCTGTTGACTCTTCCTAAACGAAACTCTTAATAATAAATTTCAGCAACTATCAGAGCGAATATTAATGCGGAATGGACTCAATAAGGTCATTTAACGAACGTTCCTCGATTCGCGTCACCTTTTCCCGCACGCTGGACATGTCACTAAACATCTCTTGCTTACACTCCTCGAGTAGTGGTGGTAGCGGGCCATCCAGTACCCACCTCTTTTACTTCCCTCCAACCCACCTACCCCATGCACCTACTAATACTACCACTATTACTACTACTACCAATACGCATTCGAAGTTGACCTGATCTACCGGCAAAATCATTCCTGTGCGAAGTTCTTCAAATGCTTCTATGGAAAGGGAAAAAGGTGCTTAGTCAGGGAGACTCGAAGAAATATTTTGCAGGAAAATATTGTTTTGTTCAAATGCAAATTGCAGACAAAGTACCAGTGAGTGGGAGCAACTGCTAACAGTATTTTCGTCGGCTGAGGACCATTCGGAGTTAGTAACCTCGTTAGGTTATTAATCGCCATAGCAACCGTCTACACAGTGAGTCTTGGAGGTGGAAATATCGTCGACGTTTGATTTGGAAGACGTCCATAAGGGAAGGTAGGCTCTTTATAATCTTTGCTTGATCATGGCTTTTGCGATTTCGCATACACCAAAGAAAATTCAAAGGGAACATATTAGTTTGAGTGGCTTTTGTAGTCAATAAAACTCCCTGAAGTAGTCTCAGCCAACTACAGACTTTAGTTGCATTTCCGAATGCGAAATTCTCACCCAAGCCAATTTGCGTTTTTTTTTATTTTAGCCACTGATGCCAAGAAGGAGTAATAGCTTTGTTTTGATCTTAGAGAAGTGATGCCGGAGGAACATGGCGGATGAATAGAGGTGGTATCCGTCTCATTTTGCCTCCCAAAAGGAGCCATATGGCTATCTTCTACGAAAATTTTGATGACGACATTAGATGTGGGATGTATGTTTTACTTTATAATCGAGAATAGGGCAGAAATGCACTTGACAGTCATTAGTCTTGGCATCATTTATGACAGCAGCCAATTTTTATTGCAAACAATCAAGGTCTGGACTCGCCTATTCATTGTAAAAGTGTACTTCTGGAGCTTAATCTGCAATCTCGAAATCCCGTTCAGCAGCTTTATTCTGCCATTAAAGCGAAGATAAAATGTCTTTGTTAGCAAGCCGAAACTACTTAGATTTAAATGCCCTAGTCATTTAAACAGGAGGATAGGAATTGACATTGCCCAAAGCAAAAACAACCTTCTGACCAATTTATCAACAGTTCGCTTTATTTAACTCACTAAAAGTCCCAAAATTGCCACACTTGACTCACCTGAGATGAGAACAAACCAATAAGAAGGATTTCTGACTGATGGAAATTCAAAAGAAGTTGTAAGAAAACGAAGAGCGCCTTATTTCTAAAGTCTTTTTAAATTTTTCTGTCAACAAAAAGCGCTTTTTTTCCAGCTACTACTTCCCGCAGATATACCACCAAAATATGCACCAAAAATCTCTCACAGAGAAAACCTTAGTAATGCGTTGTCAATCAAATAGCTACCACTGATGAGATGATTTGTTTGGACATTCACAATCAGTGCTCTACGTTTGGAACGTCAAAAGACAAAGAAAAGGTGTGCGTCCTTCCTTCCTCACCACTGAAATATTGTTCGCACGTTACACCACTTGCCTAAATGTCCTGATTTTTAAAGACCAGAATGCAAGCTCTAAGTGTTAAGCAATACTTTTTAAACTGTTTGAAATTAGTTACTTTACTCTTCACTTCCACAAATGATGAGTAGCACGACGATGCAAAGTATTATGCTCTGCTTTATAGCGTTTTGGTATTAGAGGAAAATCCTCCTCTCGCCTTTAACAGCGCGGTAAGGATTTCATCTTTGCACAACATTAAGCCCCAATGCCAAGAATAAGATTTCGAAATTGCAATTTGAGAAATTCTAAGATTGTTTGTTACGTTTGAAACGTCAGAAGAGAAAGAAGAGGTTTGCGTCCCTCCTTCCTCACCACTGAAATGTTGTTCGTACAGTAAACCACTTGCCTAAATGTCCTGATTTTAAAACACTAGGATGCAAGCTTTGATGGTTAAGCAATATTTCTGCAAACCGCTTAGAATTAGTTACTTTACTCTTCACTTCCACAAACTACGAGTAGCACGACGATGCAAATATTTATGCTCTGCTTTACAGCGTTTTGGTATTAGAGGAAGACCCTATTCTGGTCTTGAACAGCGCGGTAAGGATTTCATCTTTGCACAACATTAAATCCCAATGCCAAGAATAAGATTTCGAAATTGCAATTTAACGAATCTGGAATCGGTTGTTACGACTTGGCTTCGGTGTTACACAACTGGAAATGCACTAGTCACCCATTCGCATCGATCCGCAAGAAGAATAACTAGGAGGTACAAATCCTGCAGAATGATGTCTAGACCATTCGTAGAAGTCCACTTCCTTCAATACTGTTAACAATCCATATGCTGACATCAAATAATTACCCAGCGTGTTGGTGTTGTTATAGGCAATGACACGGTGTATGGGCAATAATGATGCATGACAGTGCGCTAGCCAACTGAGAAGGGTTGATTGGTCCCTATCAAGGCAGTTGTGCCCCTTGTGCTGTAGTTTCAAACATCTTCCTTCTTCCAGGCTTTATCTAATCTTAAACCCGATTCAAAACACCTTTTCCTTCTTCGGCCTTATTCTGCCTTGTGCGTCAACACGCAATCAGTGATGATGCATTGTCGTATCACAGCACAGTCGATAGAGAGTGAAGTTGATTATCTTCATGGAGGTCTAAGTGACTATTTGCTTGGAACTTATTTTGCTTTTAAAAAACATTCTTCTGTAAAAACTTAACGACGTTTCTTCGGCCATGCAATGCAAAAAGACTATATCTCGTGAGATTTGGCATTGCGTCCTAATTCCTCACTTCTTCGACAAATATTTATTTTGATTGCTTATCGCCTTGCAGTTGAGAAGCAGAAGAAGATGGAATTAGCCATAATAACAGAAAGGTTTCGTCACATTAATCAAATGTAAGTTAACTCGTGTTTCACTACTTCACTCGTTTAAGAGTGGGATTAATTGTGCCTGGTAAAGAGGGTTCAATCGTCACGCCCGAGGTGATTGCTGAGGTTCGGATAAACTAATTCATCCTTAGAATAGCAAGACTTTGATTGATTCGCTCAGATGAATGCGGTAGCATTGAATCCATGCAGTGCGTCAATCTATCCTATCCACTCCACTCCTGGGGCATCTGACCTCTCCATGACAATCATTGGTCTTATCAGAGTTCAACCCGAGTGCAGTCGGATTTGAGTGACATCCGTTCGAGTAAAATGCGCTCAAAAGGCAAGAGGAATCACGTTTACATGGTGGCTGAGTCAAAATTGTCAATCATTATAGAGAGCATAAATCTCATTCCCCATTAAATTTTACTGTTTCCTCAATGGCTTCAATTCGTAATTCAATTGGTCTTTCAGACCTGATACTCAGAAACAGGTGGCCATTAGGTTGAGGGTCAGTCAGGAGCGCTTTAAAGCAGCATTTTGCGATTTTACATAAGTTCATTTAAAAAAGTTAGAGTTGTGCACATGACGTAGCAGATTTGTGCGAATTTTCACTAAGTGCACTAAATCAAAGAAGACTTTCCGTTTTAAGATCAGCGGTCAATGCTTGATGATATTTTAATCCAAAATTTCAGCATTCCTTTGAGTTAAGCCACTTGGCGCAGCACTCCGCAGCAAGGCATGATAAAGAGCATTTCCCCAATTAGGGAGATATTGACATTTTTACAGGCGGAGCAAAAGCCACGCGAGCTGCGTTTATGTGCTCTTCACAGGGAACAATTTTGACTGGTTTGTGGTGGTGCAGTGTAATCCTTCGAATTCAGCTTAACTGAACTTCTCACTACACGGACTCTACAGTCCTCAAGGTCTGCAATTTCGTTCAAGTAGCCAATATCCACCACCAATGCTTGTAGGTATCCAAGTCTTATGCCTTAAAGACGGTTGAAGCACTACGACTTCATTTTATCATAAGTGCTTAATGGATGTCAGCGCCAATTCTAATGGCATCACATTGTATGGCATGCAAATAATAAATGCACATCATCATGAATGTTGGAGGTCTTCTGCACATTAAATCATTCATCTGCATTACTTGGGCACAATCTGTCATAGCATGGCTTAGATTTGCCACACAACCATGCTAAATCTGTTTCCAAGCTTAATGCACACAATTAAAACATTCGGTAGCCTCTAAAATTTGGCACCTATTATTATCTTTTGCTAAAATGCAATTAGATCCTGTAAGTTTCTAGAAGTTGGACACCCTTATAGTTTAAATTTGTTGCATATAACACATTTTGAAAGGTGACATAATTCGTATTCTTGGCATGATCGAAGGAGACCTATGAGCACGTCATAACCACAGCATTTTTGTGAATTCAACGCCCTAATGTCAACTCGCAGCAAAGTGAGAGGATTCAGGACCAAAGCTTTCCTATCCATGCTAAAGTCCGCACCATTCAGGAGTCGCAGAAGTAGTTTCATGGCATTAAAGTATGCTTGACAAAGTAAATTAGGTCAGGCTTAAAATCGTTGTAATGTTTCGGGATAAATAAACACTTTTGGAACATGGATGTGCGGGAAGCATTGTGCTCAACCTCGGACTCGTCGATCCACAGTAAGCCGCACATATGTGACACAACAAATCCTGCGATGGTAGTGCCCTATTCCTAAGTGCTATATCCCGTGACCTCCTAAAGCTGACAGTAACCGTAACACTTGTGCTCTTCAAATGCTCTTTGAAGGCGAGAGGAGGAAAACAATTTTGGCCTGGTCGTTGACACACGTGGTAGGTCTCCTGAGCCTGAGTCTCCGCAGTCGTCAACACTTTGGCCCTGTCACTGCATATCTGTCCAGTACTGTAATAAGGGTGGCTAGAAATATCCAAACCTTCTCATGGCAGGGATGGAAGGGAAGAAGGGGAAAGAAAAGAACCGTCTGCAGCAACATCATCTGTCATTTTATTCGTGCACTTGTGTGCCATCAAAAACAGTGTCGTGGGTTATTCCAGTTGACATGAATTGTAAATTTTAGGAGGCGACTTGGAATTAGTAAAAAATCCGTCCTTCGCACCACTATTTCGCTTTAATTTAATTGCCTAGAATTTTTTACGTAAGTTATGCGATTTGCCAGATTAATTGGTATGTTTTACAAAAAAACAAAGCAGTGCACATCATTAGTGATTCACAATAAACGGAAATTATTCACTAGACCGATAATGCATTAGTCAAGTCAAATAAACCGAGTGCTACATGGACAATTTGGTTCAATTAGGAGGTTACTTAAAATAGTCAATAGCCTAATCCAGTTTTTATTCTAAATGGATTTGGTTTTTAACTACAAACAGCATTTAAAGGGCCGATTTTGGCCTTAATTTGGAGGTTCTCATGTTTTCCACTATTAACCGAATCTGCCTTTCTTTTCGTCTTTTATTGGAAATCTTCCTGTCTGTGAGGCAACAAAGTGCACTTGCTAGTGTTTCCGACGTTGAAATGATGGATATCCAGACTTCATTCTTAAAGCCAATAGCAAAATAACATGGTTTTCCTAATCAAACGCCAACAACTCGGATGAATAACAGAGTTTGCTTGTTGTGCTTCGGTGCTTAGACCACGCAGTGCCATCCAGTGTAATCAAGAAATGGAGGTGGCAGGATACTTGACTCTAATGTCAGCAAATTATGCGCAGCCGTAACGCTGTGAACTGAGCCATCCTCAGCTCTGAGTCGCAAGGTGAAAACGCTGTCTCCCATTTATAGTGCACGAATAGCGATCTTTGACGTGAAAAAATCACCAATAATACCGACTTGCGATGTTGTGGAACAGTCAAAGAAAGCGCGTCTTTTGGAAGGTTGTCAAACCCCAAATCAACAATGCGACTGCTATCTACTTTCAAGCTAATGAGCATCCCATTCTTGAAGCCTCATTTATCGGTGGAATTCAGCGCATTAAATGGTATACAAATATATTTTGCTCTAAGCTCATATAAAGGGGCATGCTAAAAAATTACAACATAGTACTGGCATCCCTCATACTGCTCAATGTAGGCAATCCGAAAGGCAGAAGACTGGACCCGATTGAGGAGGTTGTGGAGGTCGTTCAGTGTTAAATTCTCGATGCGAATAGCAGGGTATTGCTGCGAAACATAACCGCTACATCCGTGGAGGAGAGCACGGACTTCATTCAGGTCAGCCTGATCCCATGTTTCGCTTTCGAATTCTAGATGCGTTTGACTGGCCATCGTGTGATCGCGTCGCAGGTGAATGCGAATTCCGCGCGATTCTCCCGAGTTCACTAAAAGAAGTAATAACAGCTCACATACACAGAACACGGCTCAGTCTATTTGGCATCGATGGACTCGAGGGACGAAAACAATTTCTTCAAGATTTGGCTGAATTGCTAAATACGAATTATTTCAAACGAAGAATCTCTTAGAACCAATTTTATGTCCTTTTGATTTTTGCAGAATAATTAAATTGTGAACGGGAATCGGAACTGCCAATAAACCCCATTGCTCGCAAGTGTTTTCAGTATTTGTAGAGCACCGACCCGCTTTTGTGGCACAACGCTCTACCCGCAACACAGACGCTGAGGACGAACCTTCCTCATCCAACTACGCATCATGGCGAGTGCTTGAATCTGCGTGCTCAGCCCCTTGGATGGATGTGTCAAGCTTTGAGTTAGTGTAGGTGTGCGTGGTGTATATGGAGTGGCTTGAAAATTGACAACTTTACAGCTTTAGAACTATTTACTCAAAGGTCAATGCCTCATTTTAAATGCAACGAATCTGAGTTACTCGAATAGGATTGTAATACTTATGTTCCTTAATTGTGTTTGTAGGCAAGAGGCGGGAGGACAATTTTAATCTGATCGCGGACCAACAGAATTGCACTCCAGAGCCCGAGACACCTTCGTCCTACCTTATGATAGTATAAGTGTCTAGAGGCAACCAACTTTCTCCTTTAGTAAGGGTAGAAATATCTGCATTCATCTAAAAATTGTGAAGTACGTTCTCTCTGAAAAACTTTCTGCTTTGGATTTGGAGTCAAATTTCTGGAAATGATGCAAGCGATCGTACTCAAGTTTGCTCATTGTGTTGATCCAAGTGACGTGCGTTTGCACGTGTAACTACTACATTTTGTAAGGCAAGCACATTCACCCTAACTTTATAGCAATGATATCTGCAATTCTACCAATATTTCAGCATATCTGAGAATTTCGAGATTTACAAGAGCGTGGTATTTGGACTCGTTTATTTGTAAAATATTGTTGTAGCCCTGCAAATTCTTTCCAATTCACATCAGATGGCTAGCTGTAAAAAGGCAGAGATGATTTGCAACCATGAGCGCGTTAGGGAGCAGTACAGCTGATTGCTGCCACTCGACATAAATGTGCTTGTTCATGCACTGAGGGTAAGACGAGCTCTTCGTCTGGAAATCAAGATTCTTCCATAACACTACCATTGAATGCGATAAGTTAATGATGCACTGGTGCTTAGTGGAATAGTTGGTTTAATTCGGAGCGGCCTGGGCAGGTGCGTAAATGGATGTCGCGAAACACTCAATTCTTCATTTTGCATCACTTGGTCAGTTGTAGGTTTAATTCATTTGACGAAGGGATTGTGAATATAACTGTGAGCATGAGAAGAAATCCTAACAAAACTTCATTATTATTGGCAAAAATCAGCAAATGGGGTTTTGTGCATCCCAGTCTGACTAAGAATAGGTGGATGCATATTATTGTTGCACTTTGGCTGTCTTTCACAAGAGGACAAAAGCTAAACTTACGCGATGAGGTAGTGTGCAGGAGGAAGTTTCTCCAGACTAGAGACTACAAACAACGATAACTTTCGATATGACTAAATGTGAATGGGCACCTCAAGCAGTACCTTAAAAATGAAGCAAGAGGAGGAATTATGAACCCTAAATATGCTGAGGAGTTAAGTTGAAGCAGGCATCATGATGGTTACAGTCCAGTCTTGTCTACATCATTAAATGTGAAATTGTGTCAAATTTTCATACATTCGCCCCTATCGCAATTTGTGTTTGGCGTCAACACTACCAGCATCATGTGTCATGCCCTGGTTACCTCACTCGTGTTCACATGTCACACATGCGTGACATGCGGGTTTATCAGTTTGTGGCAGCTGGCAATAATGCTGCAATGTTTATGGGCATTCTACAAAGCCATGGTCTTTTTGCCTATTCTGTGATGTGTAATGGGAAGAATTATGGCAATGGTCATGTCCTCACCCTTATGGATGTTGCGCCACGCTGTGAGCATTCGATGTAACTACAGCACTCACGTCATTTCCTCCTTCTTCGGTGTGCGCTGTGTATTTATCTGTTCTGCTGACTATACTCTTTGGAGTGCCAAAGCTACATCAAGAGCAACGACAGTGGAAACAATGATTCCTCTTTAGCTGCCTCGAGTACAGAACAGAGTAAATGGCTACGCTTCTGATAGAGAATCATATGCATTTCAGTCTAGGCTTGCAAGCCACCTAAACAGCAAAGATATTCTGCCAAGCATTAGTCCCACACATCGTTGAACACCGACAGGACTGTCTCATTGTTGTTTTAAATATCAGCCAATGCATAATGTCTAGCACCAAAGCAACTGTGCTGTGGCGCGACACTCACTATCCTTCCTTAGTCGATGCTTAAGAATGTGTGCATGCGTGAAAGCGAAGCCAACACTCTTTACACATGCTAAACATTCATGCAACAAGTTAGTCTTTCTCTTTAGGCTGAAGACTCTAAAGTCTTAGAGCAATGGATTCTGGAAGTACAAACGTTTGTTTGTTCTAAAAGGCATCAAAGCGGGTAATTTGCGAAACATAACTTGGAAATTTCAATTACCGCAATCTCGATATACAGTAATACTGGTTGGTTTTGATAAAGGAGAATGAGTGCGCTAAAGTCGGGTCTGGATTATGGTACAGGTGACCGTTTATGATTTGTGGGTTACGAAGCCAATGCTGTTGTAAGAATGAAATGGAACATGGGATTGGAATATTTGCTTGATTTCATTTGATTTTACCTCTGTCGCATCGACTAAAAAGTGAAATGTGAGGGCAATACGGAATAAACCTTCGAGTGCAACGGCCTCACGCCCTGCCATCTCTTTGTGCACTGCATGTTAATGATCCAGCACTCTGTGCACAGGCAGATGACTAGCATTGGGTCGGTGAGTGGGGATTTGATCGTCAATCAGTTTGGTTCTTCTTCTTTGTCATCTTTCCTGCCTTGATAACGATTTGCAGAAAAAAAAATTAAGATTAACTAAATATTATTAGAAATGGGTCAGGCAGCAATAAAAAGAGGAATGCTCCATCTCCCCATCCCAAATTACTTCGACCTGCGCGCTCACGACTCTTCAATGACCGCGCGTTCTACAGTGTACTGCCAATATAAGGCGGTATCCAGGCTACCTAGTGTTGTGGTTGGTAAGTTACCGCAGCAAGATGCTTGAATCATGCAAAATTTATGAGCTTATCTACAATCGATTTCAGTGATCCTTTCATGATCATAGCAGTGGAGAGCATTAATCCTACACTAGTCGTCCTAACTAGGATCGCATTGCACTCCTCTGTCATCTTCATCGCCTTCCAGGTGCCACCTCTTTTCGTTAGTCAGCATGAAAGGCAAGGTCGGACGGTCACCAGCTGAGCATTATAATTGATGTACAGTCCTTCGAGTCTCAATAATTGAGGTTCTAGCGTAATGGCACGCGCCATACAAGGGTTAGTTCATTTATCAAATTTTGATTTGTTTGGAAACAGCAAAAACCTGGCTCGCTTCCATGTAATAGATTTCTTGTCTCTCAGGACTCATTCTAAGATTTTAAGCCTAAATGGCTTTAGATCGCACACATAATGAATCACATAAATTACTTTGTGAGGGCGGACGCCTCCCTCGCCGCAAAACCACGGCTGTGCCAGTGAGGCAGAAGCTTACTGCACCATAAAATCTTGCTGGATAGCACAACTGGAACGTTGACCTTCATCTGAGGAACTCTGACAAGAAATTAAACAGACCATCCTTGACACAAAAGTTCCACCCCATATTATAAGGGACTAAAGCACTGGAACTTAATCCGCCCTGTTAGCATTCAAATCTTGTTCTCCTTTTTGTAGGTTTTGTAAGGACGATGTGGATCGTGAAATAAATAGCGAATGCAATGGTGCACTGTCTTTAAAATCTGTTCTGCAGGCAAATTAATTTCGCGGTTTACCTCCTCTTCAACCGCCTCTACTCATTGCTTTTCAGCAGGATCACAAAATCAACAGGTTTGAGTTGGCAGAGAGACGTGTCCGAAATATGCTTGACTGTACAATACGCATCAAACAAAGCATATTTTCATTGATCTAGCACCTGCTTTGCCTGTAAAAGACTGCATTTACTGATTGCACTTTAACTTGTTGCCTGAACATCATTTGACAGAATCAATTAGCCATTTGGTAGGTGGTTTTGATTCTGCACTGTAGCGTCCCACCAATTTCTAAAGTTGCAAATTTGGCATTGAGAACTGTTTTCCTCGCTTAGTGATATGGATACAGAGGCAAGTTGCATGCCCCCATACCCATAGCATAGACGAGGCAGATGCTCGGCGCGGACGAGAATGCTTCAGTAACGAATTATCTTTGTAGACCGGTCTCGATGTTGTGGTGTAGATATGTCGGTAAAGTAGTGTGCAGTAGTGAAGAAAGGAGGCATATCTGAGATGGTAAGTGTGAATTGGAACTTTCCTGTGCCCTTTGCATTGCTGACTGCAGATGGTAAACTAGGATGAGTGGCTGCGATTTGGGCATGTGTTTACGTGGTAAGGATCTCACTGATCGCCTAACCTAATGTCCATTCTATAACACAAAGAAGTGTACAAAAAGGATCTTAGTGAGTTTCTAGGTCGTTTGCAGCTAGCCGGAGAAGGCAGCCTGGTTGTGAGCCTAGGTAACTAAGTGGTTTCAGAGGCGCCAAGCTGTCGCAACTGATCGTCCATTGTGCATCCGTTTGTTGTGAAGGCAGATCAGTATTTGCAAGCATTTTAGCTTCTAAGCCGCTAGTATCATTAATAAAATTAATTTTACGTTTTTTGGATCCTTTTAGCAAAGTTTCGTCTGATTAAAGACAGTATTAGATGCTGTGACTTAAAATGGGCAATTGCTCCTTTCCGTCACTTGCAAATGCCTCGTGTCACACAATGGGCAAGGACGATCGGTCATCCTGGCTCGTGCCGCAGATGCATTAATTAGGATAAATGGAAGCGAAAAAAGACGAGATAAGTGTATTAGAATGGGGCAGTTATCTGAGCCGAATCTGTGGTGTGGCGGTCGTAGGGCAGTCGCTGGGAGGCACATCTTCACATCTAAAATTCGAGAGCACTTGATTCTTTGCGGATTGTAGTTCTGCGTTGATGGCACGAACATTAACTTCACAGCGCTCGATTCAGTAAGTTCCCAGTGTTTGGCATGCTAGTGTGAATAAAGCTAAGGGGTGGGTACGATTTCCTCCCCGACATTATCACTCAAATATGATTACAGATCATTTCTATTTATTTCGTATTTGTAAATTGCAACAGAATACTGTTTCCTGTTAGGTCTCCTTTGCGCTTACGTAACCAACAGTGTCAACATTTCCATAGCGACATACTGGATTTACTTTTTGCCTTCAATTCACAGTGTAATCAAAGTGGTCTCTGCTTTGCAGCATCACTTGCTTCGATGCTGGCTTATTATGTGCCAAATAAACCTTGACCACATCTAGTTGTGCGTGTCTCCCTGTTGACCAGAAGCACCGTCGTCAAGCCTAAGGTGCTGAAGTTTGCATTACATAAACTAGTGCTGTACTTTTAATACCTTGCAAAAGAGGTTATCGAACAGAACTGATGAGGCGGCCGTCAAAACAAACCCACATTTTTCATGGTTCAGACTAGCGGCAATACCATACGTTCAGTCAAAATTGCGTATGGTAATTTAACTGCAAGTCACTTTCTCCACCTCATGGATTTTCAGGGCCTCTAAATGTTGCGTCAAGCAGGCAAATAAGGTACGGACTAAGGCGTTTAATTTGTGACAGTATGCCTTTAGAAACTAATTATGTACCTCGAAACGCAGAGGCAGTCGAAGACTAGAATGGTTCTGCCAAACACCATAAAACTCTGCGGAAGCAAACGTGTTTCGCTAATCTTTAACAAAAAAGACAAGTTTCGAAGATTTGAAATAAACGAGAATTCAAGTGATCGGAGGAAGGAGACGCTGATGGAATGAAGCAGCGTCAGAGGAAAGACCGTTTATAGGACATCCTTCGAAAGCATTATTCGCCTTTTGCTTGGTCACATAGCCTTGCTCAAGCGTGGATTTTCTTTAAAAGACTCAAAGTCGATAAGAGACTCTTTACTGCCAGACCTTTCTGCAGACGGACAGGATCGGCACAAGCAGTGGAATATAAATTATGAATCAGAATGCGAAAGTGAGGCAGTTGGAAGAAAAGATTGCAGTTAAGACATTACCACCATTGTTTTCGGCTCGAAGGAAATTCTATTCCTAGCAATGCACCTCAAGAGTCAGACGCCATCCAGATTTCAGCTTTCGAGGAGCTACTCGCGAAATACTGTCAATACGAAAATAGCCTCACCACAGATGGGTGGTTAAAAGAACGACTTTTTGGACAAAATTTGCTACTTTTTGTGTCCGAAACATGTTGGAATTTAACTCATTTTCTGCAAGCATTAGCATAGGGTTATTTTGATTTTAGATGCTTCCAGCTGTTAGAGGACACCAGGTTGTAGCATTCCAAACAGTGATTATGATTTCTATGATAATTTCGATTGTGCTAATTATTCGTTTCCAGAAGAGACCGAGAACGGTGCAGTTGGACACACCGTGCTGACATGTGGCCATTGGTCACTGCGCGGATGGTCTGAAGACCACTTGCAATAGCAAATTGTTTGTTCAAGGCGCCACAGTGTTCTGAGAGCGGCGCAAAGGCATACGGTGCAGTTTGACAATGTGGACGAAGGATATGGCCAAGAAATCACAAAAGGAAAGCGCATGTGACTTCCTGAGCATGTATAGTGGTAAAAGAAAGGAGGCGATTCTTCTTCTCTGTTAATTATTTAGCTTCTACTAAAATCTTAATATGTCGCATTATGTGACTGTTTTTTCTGTATTTTGAAGTGCTGACATCAGCGATGACTCAGATTAATGAATCACACCAAAGACTAAAGTGATTTGTAGCCAGCATTCGCAGATGCGTTAATTTAGGCTGCAAAATACGGAACATTCCAGATCTTTATGCTAATTTTAGACTGAGGGATTTCGAGGATATATTTCTGCCGAATGAAATCGTTTTACTTTAGGCAAAGTCTCTTTTGTTTTTCCACTTGGCTGCCCATAAACAGAAAATGGTCGAGTCAGATAAGGATCTATTTCTCTTATTGCTTATTCAACGAATGCGTGGCAGACCTTTGCATCATGCATATGGGTGCGTGATCCATTGGGGTGAGCTGTGCTTTGCCCATCACTCACAATGGAACCGCTAACACCCAGTCGGTTCTTTCATACCGACAGCTGAGTATCAGTCGCCTAAATCAAATTTAACGGTACGGCAGGCTCCATGTGGCAAACGTTAAGTCTCCGTCCAAACTTGGACTGCATGTGAATGATGTTCGAGGCCGTGGGTGGTCTCCCATTTCCTCTGTTTTCCAATTCATCAGATAGTTTTCGCATTTGGTGCAACAGGTGGCAAAACAATTGGACGATCAATTTGGTGAAGATAGTGCAGTGGGCCTGTCTCCATGTCGTATGGAGGAGAAGGGAAGCTTTACACGCTCAAGCATGTCCTCCATTATTCGGTCCATGAAGGCATTGTATAAAGTCTAAAGAAGCCTTGAGTATATGCATTCTACAATGTTGCTTCAAAAAGCCTACAACTTTCATTAATGCAGTGGCTTTGTTTAGGACGAGACAAAAGGGGTAATGCATTAGACCGATGCGATTCTCCTTGTGGATGCATTCGCGCAGACTATAATGGTACCGTAATCACTCAGCATCAGACTACGGCGAATGAGGACAAGAGTTTTCTTATTAATAATAATTTGAAATGAAAATCTGATGCACCAAAGGCTGTCTGCTCGCATTATCTGACTTAACTAGTCAGTCAGAAAGGATGACTGATTTTGCGACTAGATATTTCTGACTTCGTCTGCTTTCCTGCAGGTTGCATAATAATGCGCGTGGTATCAGGTGGCATATACTTGCAGACAACGAGGCGCATTTTTCCTGCCGTGACCCTCGTCGATAACCTCTCAACATTGAATTTGAGTTGTGAGTTCACACACCGCTTTGCGATGATCTGTACACACGCTGAGTTCAGGTTGAAGACAAAGGAATGTAGATTCTACAATTAGACAACATTGAGTTTGCTTTCCAGTGACTGACTTTACGCACTCTATATGTTGTTAAAATGAGAGAGCATCAACTTGAGATCAGTGAGCGTTACGAACTATGATCCGCGGTCGTAATCATAATGAGATTTCAAATCAAGGCGAAAGCTTACCTCAAATCGTGTTAGCGTCATTGAGATACAAAAGGTGGCGCATGGTTAAATGAACCTTTGATATTAAATCCACTATTTTTGCATTCTTTTGGTTAGTCTGTGTCGAACATCAACTGATTGACAAAATATGGCCTAATCGTGTTAGTTGCCCGTGCTTTGCACCTTCCTCTGGAATCACTGATGATATCAGCAAGGCAGGTTTAATTGCCATGAGATCGGCCTTCCAAATACTAAACAGAACGACAAATTTTTAGCAGAAACCTGATAGGCCTGTAAATGAGGGTTCGCTGGTTGTTCGTTTGCTTGAGACGTCCAATATTTTAACATGTACCTGGTTCAACTGCCCAGTTAAGTGTTTTATGTTCCATTCGCAATTAATTATGGAGTCCATATACCGGCTTGCCGCCATTATATCGTACCATCAAGCGAGCATGAGCAGTGGTTGTTTAAGTGAGAGTTGGGAGCACAACAGTCGACTACTTCATTGTGGTATCTTAGCCTCCACGTATAATTGCCAGTAAGATGTGACGATGTTGGCAGTGTCTGAGTCATCTGCAGTCACAGTCACTTTTGATGGCAGGCCAGCCAGGCTTAAATTAGCTGTAGACCGAATCGTTAAATGGCTGACCAGCCAAGCATTTTTGGGGGTTAGACCTCATTTTAAAGTTAGTTGGCTTTAGTTTATAGCCCCGGACATCCTTTGGCGTCATTTTAGCGCTCTAGGCATCGTTTCTCGGATTTGAAATTCACGTGGCTCTGTCATGCTGCAAAGAATTCAGATAACGGTAGGATTTACGGTCGTTTGAAATCAATCTAGTGCCCATTTACCCATGCAGACTCACTTATTTACTTGCCATCTCAACTTTACCTCTTCCTCACCCACCACCATCACAACTACTGGCCCTTCACTCTAACTCTACCACCTGGCTCGCATTCAATATCCATTCTTCCCTCTTTCTCTCTCTCTTATTCCATCTTCCTCTTTTGGCCTTGTTTTTTTTATTTTACTTCTATTCGGAGTTTCTTCGTTCTTTCCTCCTTACCCTCCACAACCACAGATTTAAGGAGAGTCACCCCGTGTTGCCTAAAATCACCTCGTTAATATCAAAAAAACTAAACAATTATAAGCAGGAATGTCAATCGCCTGCCTTTATTCAACCGATCAGCACGCAACTCGTCTGGTGCGTACTCCTGCCTTTCGTCATATTTTGGGTGGTACCACTCTCCAGGAAGAGAAGAGTGATTGTTTAATAACTTATTGTCTTGCTTATCGCAAAAAAGGAGCAACGAGGAAAAGATTATTCAAAGACCAACGCACCAACGCATTGTGTGTTTCGTTTGACCTCTGCTTTGATACACTCGAATTGCATGCAATTCATTACCAAGAGAGGCATCTGCTAGTGGGCTATGAGTAGTTGAAGGCAAGATAATGGAGAGAGATTAAAAAAATATTGGTAGACAAAAAGAAGTCGAGCCAATAAATAGAGGCAAGAAAGGGGAAATGATGAAGAGAGGGAGGGAAGAAAGAGCCTCAACTAATGTCAGTGAGGCTCAGGGTCTCATCCCGCTCTTCTGCTTGTTTGAGTAATCACCTGCAAAATCTCTCTGGTTAAAAAATGGGAGTCGCGAGTCCAAGACTAGCTACCCTGCTTAACTACACAGGCTCTGAATCTTTCCTATTGTAACATCAACCATTCGATATGTTTGCAAGCGGCACTATATTGAGACTAAATTTAATAGTCTGATTCCTTCCATGGAGTCATTTATACAACAGCAAATTTTGCCGATTTCTGCACCATCCGCGAAGAATGAATGCAGCAAAGTCTAAAGCAGCGCATTGATCGAAAGTTGTGTCACGCATTCGCGACGTGATCCGGTGTTGCTATTTATATTGGAAGAAAATGGTTATAGAAGGGCTGTGTACTCATGCTACATACGTAGACTTTATCAACTTCATGCACACTCACGCCGTTATTAAGCGTAATTGATCGTTTATCGCACTCACTTTACGATACGCAATGCAAGTCATTTACTTACAGGATATTCCCGCCTCTGGATAGTTCTGTGGTCACCGATATGTGACGCTCAAAGAGTATAGGCTATTCCGCCAATAACGCTCAGCGTTGCAACTTGCTGTTTTCGCAGCAAAACAAACGTACACTGCCACTGCCTGAGGGGCTAACATTATTTATGTAGTTTACAAACTTGTCCACGGTTGGATTCAGCTAAGTAATTGCGTTCCGGAATCAAAATTTTTAGTTATGCTGGCATTGCGCATGTATCTTCAGAGGACACCTTACCTTGATAATGAACAAACCCATGAGAGCAGCTGCTCAGTTGGGAGGTTAGCTGTTCATTTGGATGGTTCTGCTAGTCAGTTATTTAACAATGCAGCTGAAAGCTCATTTGAACCTGACTAGCTGGCCATCAAATTTGACTGTGGTTGCAGATGAATCAGGCACTGCCAACATACGTCACATCTTGCTGGAACTTATGCGTGGAGAATATGAAATCACAAAGAAGTGGTGGGCTGTCGGGCTCTTGACTCTCACTTGAACTGCTAATGCGGATGCTCTCTTGATGATGTGATTTTACAATGGCAAGCTGGTATATGGACTCCAAAATAATTTTCGAATGGAGGATACGACACTTACATGGGCAGCTGAGCCAGGTACACGTTAAAATATTGGGCGCCTCAAGCAAATGAACAACCAGCAAACCCACATTTACAGGCCTATCAGGTATCTTCAAATAGCGTGTGACCCCGTTTAGCGTTGAAATACCAGCCTCATGGTAATTAGACCTACCTCATCTATGCCCTCAGTGTTCCCGGAAGGAAGTTCAGAAAGCTGATTGCTATTGCGACTGCGGATCACAACTCCTAAATCTCGCCGATCAAAGGTTGGTGCCCTCTCATTTAAACAACATTTAGAGAGTGCAAGGTTAGTCACTAGGAAGCAAAATCAGCGTTATCTAATCATCCAATCTGCATTTGATTTGATTTTCTGGCACAAGGCCTTTAAGGCTGACCCCCAAGACGGACTCGAATCGTAGACTATAATTTGCTAGGCGTACCGGATGAACTCGATTAATAAAAATGTAGCTTGCAGAGATAAGCTACTAAACAACGTGTTTTACTTTAATTTTAGCGAGGTTATAATGGATGCTGTGCCCTTGTTTAATCAAAATCGTGAGCAAAGCTTCAGATCGGAGGTTGGAAGAAAGTGACATTAAATGTGCATACACATGCACAAAACACAGGTTTACTCTACACATTTTGGTCCAGGAGCTCCGTGGCGTTATAACTAACCCACTCAATCAGTTGTTCAAGATTAAGCTCAAGAAGATACACGAGCTTTGTAAGGGTCCGCTCAACGAAGCACAAAGCTCTTTGCAACTTGTATCCTGTCTTTTAACTAAATAACTCATGACCAGGTGATCTTCATTTTCCTTACACTCGTTGCACATCTAATACCTCCCGCAAACCAAACGGCTGTTCTGGTAGGCTTCATTTTGACTACATCCAGCTGGAAAAATGCCGACCCAAGCTGGCTTGCCACACACCACCGACAAGTGATTCAGTCAGACATGGGGCCTCCAGCATGGGCCGTAAGCCTGTTGGATGCCTAAAGCATGCAACGAGGCTCTAGTCTCTTTCATTTGGTAGATGGATTGTAATGCGCTCTCCCACTGACATATCTAAGTTCGTGTACTCCTTCCATTAGGCGTCAGGATGCTATTCTTAAGCCAAATTTGTCTTGTTGATACTTTATGCGTTCTTTTAAGCAAGGATATACGAAGTCCGTGATCGGTTGGCTTTCAACCGACCATTTCTGCCACCATTCTGTAGGCGACTACCACGTCCTTACGTCAACGCAGCGGGATCTATTGTGGCAATGGTAGAACGCGAACCCTGATTTAAGACGACACCACAACTTCATTAGTCAACACGAGTGGAAGCAGATTTCGAAAAGCGAATGAGGTGGGAATCTCGCGTTCAATCTGCTCTTACAAGAAGTGCCATCAATCAGTGTTTCCGTGGTCTATTAAGCCGCTCGAAACGTGCAGACAATGACTTCCAGTCTGATACTTTGTTTCAGCAGCCTCATTATGTCATTTTAGGCTATTAAAGCCAGGTGTTGCCGCAAGTACCAGCATCCTCCATTGCAGATAAAAGAGCATAATGTGGTTCGCTGAAGACAGACATCACTTTCATCCTTCACCTAATCGGCTGTCTTTGTCGATTGAACTATCCGCGCCAGCTGGCCTCTCCGCATTAATTCGGGGCCTAGTAATTAATCGAAGAATTCAGGCTTGCTTGTCTGTCACTAAAGCAAAGTGGAAACAAACCGAGCAGTAAAGGGAATCCTGCCTCATAGATGACAAAATTGACTATAGAGGAGTAGGGTGGCAACACGTTAACGAGAGAGAGCACAGCATGTGATTAACTAAGGGTCAGGAGGGTGTTGAAGATTACCTAACAAAATACCACAGCAAAGTACCTAGACCTAAGGCTTTTGAATGGGGTAAAACCTGACTTTTCTACCAATATTTCAACCTGGCGGTGAAGCATCATCTTCCTGCTTACTTAAAACACGCACTATGATGCTCCAGGTAGAATTCCATTTCAGTGGTTTGGTGTGCTTAAAACGCTGTCCGCTCGATAACGGCAACAAATGAGCATCGTTGGGCGAATTCGGACACACTGCTGCTACCGCATAAGGATCATGAGTAGTAGGCGTAGCTACAACACATCCTAACTATTTTTGTTGCATAAGCATCATAGGATCCCCTAGGCGTGGACACAAACAGTTTTAAAGCCAGTCATTAAAAACCACGGTGAGGAGCGGCATCAGGCGCATTAGAGTGCTGATTGGGTGAAAGGCGTAGATGTGCTACTTAAATCGCTCACGGGTGGCACTCAAGACGGTAATGATCGGTATTTTATTAGCCCTCTGTGAAGGCCATCATCACCCATCCCTTCTCTTCTCTAGCGTTTTTATTCTATGGTCATTTTGTGATAAGCTTTTCCTGCCCTGTCATATTTCCTCTTCAATATCCCTACCAAACGAGGCGCCTTTCGACAGAGAAAAATTGTGCATCGACATCAGATAAGTAAGTCGCAACAAACGAGGCAAACGTTAGTGCAACATCTTTCATTCCACGCATCAAAGTAACATCAGTGATATTGGCGGTGAAAATGCGGTCTATTTTCGTAGGTAGTGCTTGACTCTAACTCTGCATCTGACACCAGTGCCCACAAAGCTGTCACACAATTTGTGGTGGTGTGCTGTACTCTCTCCGTAACTGCGTCACCCTTTAGCAACCACACACATGCCAAGTGAGGGCCGTTAAATTTGACTAGACCTCGAGCGTGGTGCCCTCTCTCTTACCACCTCTGCAGCCAACAAAATGTGAGCAACACACCGCAATGCACCTCACCTCATCGCACCACACCAATCGACTAACCTGACCTAAGTGTCTGCACCACACAGAGGGGGACCTGATGGCTCTGATTTGAGTTAGCTCTGCCAATGCTGTGTGGATAGATCTGGCCTCCTCCCAATGCCACACATCTCTTCACACATGCGGAAGTAGAACACAGAAACCGCGTCCTGTGTGCCTCTGTGCTCTGAAGTCATGAACAACAAAAGCCATGATGGTCAATCCAAATCAAAAAATGGCGAACTCTTGCCCTGCAGGTTTTAATCTTTCTAAGCCACAAAGGCGGTGAGCCTCCTGACGTTCTCTCATCGCTTACTCATTATAAAAATATGGTTTTTCAAAAGTTACGCGTGGGCGAAAGAAGGAGGTTGTATACCCTGCGTAAAAGGCACTGGCGGCATGCATCCACTCAGCTTATGCTTTCTGTCAAATATGCGTTGCCCGTAACAGTTTTAGAACACCGCAGCCTACTCTTACAAAACATCGAGGAGAAACAGGCAGCACAGACATCCTAGGCTCTCTGCTACCCACCAGCAGCGGGAATTGATGCATTTTGTTTGATGAGAGTAGGCCAGGCATCATTCGTCTTCCCAAGCCACTAAATTTATAGCAGAAAACTTAAACATGAGCTTGAGATTACTCGTATTTATGTCCAGGCCTACAAATTATGCATCCGTTTGCGTTTTGCTGCTCAACATGCCCACGTAATTGAAGTTTAGAGGCAAACAATAAATTTTCAAAAAGATGAAAAATTGGTTTCATGCAGTGTAAGAGAATTCTCATTGCAGCCAAAAGGGATGAAGAAGTTGTTCATTACCAGTAAGAAACGATTGCAATTGTCATTCCTCGACCAAGCAAACATCTATACGATCTAATCGACGTCAACTGTGAAAGCGATCTTGAGCACGTCTAAAGTTCCATCATCCATGGGGCCCAGATGCAAAGATGTCGAAGGCTTTTACAATGCTTTTAAGGGTTTCCAGCGTTGATCCTATCTCGGCAGAAAAGCGCAGATCACGCCAAGTCACAGAAAGCGTTTTAAGACCTCGGGCTAATTCAGTTATTAGAAGCTGAGAGAATTGGAACCGCTTTTAAAAGAATATTAGGCATTTGAGGAAATAGAAGCAGGTCAGGCCTATTACATGCCAGCAAATTTGCCCTTATTGTTAATAGTCTTTCAAGCTACTCTTCGTTACACGACCAGATACGGTCTTGGAGATACAATATGCTTGAATACGGTGTTAATACCAAAGACATGGGAACTACTGTTACTAATTCGGGTGAATATTCAACCCCTCCATCTCAGGTATCGCAAGTTTGAGCATGCCAGACAAGAGTGCTTCAGCAATGTGAAGAAAGTCAAGAAGCCAATTTTGAGGTGGTGCAGGGTTACTTACAGACGGCTGGAAATGGTCCCAAGGAGGCTACGCATGCAGTAGCTAAAATTTGCCAACTTGTTACTGCGGCGTTACCCTGATGCTACACTAATGTGTGGCAACAGTTCGCAATTAAACTTTAAACTCTGGCCTGGCGTTGACTTTACCTAGCATTCAACTGCCCGTCAAATCCCTTTACACGCGCACCCACTGCAAGCAAATGCCGTTGTTAGCTTCAGCGACACTGCATTGCTCACATTAGTACACGTGGAAGTGCATCTGTGAAGGTGTCTGCACATGTCGTCCGATGAGTTGACTAGTTCGCAGTAAGAATCCCTCACTCCCTTCTCTCGACCACTGTCCGCCCCTCTGCCATCCAACACATCCACTTCTCTCCCAACATGTAGTTGTCAATTGTGCCAAGTGTGTCAATAAATTTGTTTTTCGGTAAAGTAAGACAACATATCGAAGTGTAAGGCCTCCAAAAATGGCAGTAAGGGTAGAGTTAGAAGATAGCTGAAGAGAAGTCGTAGAACATCAGTTTTACACCAATCTACCCCTTCTTCTGTGGATAATTCCCTGAGTTTGCAAAATTCGAGCTTACTGAAGTTGATGGGTCGAGACTATAATTCCTTTATCGTTTGACGATGGTTGGTCTGATTCCATCCACACTGGCATTTTCTGTATAAGAACAACAAATGAATCATGAGGCGCTTAAACCAAATAACGGCCAGTTAAAATGCGATAGAGCTAAAAGTGGAAGTGAGCTAAGAACTCAATGGTAGCATTTTTCACGTTCAAATATGATTGATTGGGGGGGTCAGTCGTCCAAAGTAGAATGAACTAAAGCGCTTTACGACTTCTCTTCAGCCATCTTCATGCCCATTTCTACTGCCCTTTTCAAAGCACTTTAACCTCTTTTGGGGTCGCATTTTGCCGTAATAAGTCATCTGCGCACTTGGCGTATTAAATGTTGCCACAAAATAATCACTCGATTGCAAAGTGGGTGATCGCGTATCAGGTGATGAAGCATAACTAGTGCAAGCAGACAATTGAGGTAGCTTTCAAATATGCTTGCGAGTCAATCGTAAGCAAAAATGACGAGGATCAAACAATTTGGAGGGACTGAGGTTGTCTCGATGCTTACTAAGCTGCCAAATCAATCCAGCGTTGTTTAAAGGTATTCAAAAAAAAAGTCACTTAGATGTTTAATGAACGCCTACAAATGCAACTGCATACAGCTTTGAGGTTGGCGCCATCCTTTCTCAAGGTCATCATTGACTATTGACCGACTGGCCAATAAATCAATATCTTCAAGAAAGTAATCAATGTCCCATATGTCGTGATGCAATTGCGCATCGTAGGCTTTTAGAAGTGCCCTTAAGCTGCTCATCGCATATACTACCTTGACCATTACAATCGTGACTTCGCGGCCGATTCTCCTTGATCCTCTACTCGCCTTTGTAATCTGTTAACTCCTTCAACTCAGGAGAGGGTCCGTGAAGAGACGTCGACATTGTCTCTGCAGCTAGCTGCACTCAGTTAGGTGAGTGAAGCGTCTTGGTGTCACTGATTTCGAAACACGAAGGACGGTAGGAGGATTATAGGCAGGCAGCACTCATCCTTCCGTCTGCCTTGATTCGAAAATTTGAAGCATAAGAGGTAAGGCATAATGCAAGACGCGGTGCTTAGGAGCGCATGCAGTGAATTGAGAGATAGACAAGAAAAAGTGACCTGCCGAAAATGGATTGGAGTGGTGCATGTGAGAAGAGGAGGAGGCAAGAGGGTTCCCGCCCCACCATCTCGAAGACGTCGCCGAACCTCCTTGCTGCATGTGTACATTGGTCCTTACCATCTGCCAGACACGGAGCCTGTGGTTGCATTAGGCCGATTCGACGTGACACATGAGGAGGAGTAAAGGTTGGCTTGAATGGTAGGTAATGAAGACGGCTACCTACCTATCGTCTTCCTTCCCAACCTATCTCACTCTCTTCCACACCAGACTGTCATAATCAGGCATGCGTGGCTGCTCTACTCTACTCGTATTTGAATTGGTCCAGTACAGTTCGGCCTGGTTAAGCCTAGTTTTGCTTAACGTGCTACACTGCTTCTGTTTCACTACATCTGTTCCTGCTTCTGTCCCTACTCCTGCTCTCGATTAAGCAATTCGCGATCGCGTGCGACAGAGACCATAAGAAATGAGAAGAGCAAAGTGGTACAAGGCATATCTGCATGGAGGGAATTGGCGAGGGGCCCGTAAACACTGCTACGGAGCTGAAGAAGGTAACTTCTTGATGGATCTCCCTAATTATGTGTCTACGTGAGTACTTGCTTCGCACCAGAGAAGACAAGGGTAGCTGCTGTACCTGGCAGATGGTGACGAAGTATCACGTTTATTTAACTGAAGTAGAAGAAGGAAGTGGTGGGTGAGGAGAGAAAAAGGAGGTTGAGAAGGAGAAAGAGGTAGACAAATGTCATTGCTGTCGATTTGACTTCCGCTTCCTAGTACTTCTATTTGCCTTTATCTACCTGCTCCTATAGCCATGCTGCCTAATGCAACAAAAAGGACTTGACTTTGTGGTGACAAAATGCACTTTTACCTAATGACATGCTTTAATCATTTGCCTTTCGCTTTTTACCTTAAAGTGTATATTGCACTGGCAAACCTGTTAGCAGAATTTTGAGGTACAGCATGCCAAAGTTGTAGAAAAGAAAAAGGGTAGGATAGATTAGAGGAAGGAAGTAAAGTAGTAGCAGTAGGAGGAAGAGGGAGGGGTGATAACGCAACTTACTCGTAGCTTCTGCGATATCTATCTACTTTGGTTCCTTGACGTCGTTGCGATGGTAGAAGGGGACGAGAGGAAGGATAGCGGGTCAGCGGGGCGGAGGCAAAAGTAAAAGATGGGAAGGAAACTGGAGGCGAGGAGGACGAACCAGGGGGAGGTGTGGTAAAAACGGGGATAAGGCAGAGAAGCAAAATGAACGGTAAAAGGCTTCACAGCGCGTACCTAAGCACATCTGGCAGATGTGGGTGTGATTGACGTCTTCGCATTTGACATGTGCGTGAATCAATCCGTAGCACGTGTCGCTTCGTTCCTAACAGTGGCGTTTGCTGGTGTCGGCTTTGCACAACAGTCCCCCTTATAGGTTGTTTCCTAGTAGCAGACGTTGTCTTTCCATGTGCTTCTCTACTTTGGCTTAATTGACGTCACACCAGAGCGCACGTGGAGCTGGAGCAAAAGGAAGGGAACTAGAAGGTTCACGACTACTAACGCACTCTGAAAGGGGTGCATCGACGCGACGAGAGTATCGGCCCTCGGCTTTGTAAATTAAAAGCCTCATTCAGACCGCAACTGTTGTCGTGCCGTCGTTCTGCGTCGACAAGGACACTGAAACTTGGTTCCTCATAATTGCGAAGGTTAGCCAGTACCGTAGATTGCGTGGAACTGAGGTTAATTAGTATCAGGTTCCCTCCCTAACCGCAAATGTAAATGGGATCGAAAGAGATTCAAAACATTAAATAAACTTTGTTTTTATGAAAGACTTACGTTCCTTTGATTGCGAAACCATCTTCAGCTACTCACCTTACATACACAGACTTCGTCAATAAAATTAAGTCGAGGACAGAGGATAGTGATTGCCAACTAGCAGAAAAATTTAGTATTTGCACTATAGTTTTGCGACTGCACCTACACAGAAATGCAGTCACAAATTATTTTTAGATGCCTCACTCTCGAAACCATTATGCCTGTAAACGTTAAGGTCGAAAGAGAAGTGTCCTCACAAAAGTATTCTTGCCTTCTCTTCCTCATTTGCCACGCCTATTTCTTCCTCCTCTATTATCGCACATGCACAAGCTAGCAGCGAAATAAAGCCCTCCTTCTTAAGAGAAAGAAAACCAGGACAGGCAGTTGGGCTGGTCCTACACGTAACTTTTCCTTGACCAGGCAGCCTGTGCCGCTCACACCTCTCTCACTTCCATTTATTTGCCTTTTCTACATCTTCCCCTTCAATTGCCTTTTCCTTCCACAGAATTTTAATCTTCTTGATTGATTTGCGCCTTCTTTTTCCTGTGCACTAGACGCGCTACTTACTTTCTCTCGCGCTGTCCGAGCAGTAGTTGTAGTGGGCCTTTAAGTGCCTTCCACTTTTATTGCCCTCCAGCCCACCCATCCCAAGCACCTACTACCACTGCTACTACTACGCATTCAAAGTCGATCTAATCTATCAACAAGATGCAAATATGTGAATAACGAAGGAAGTGCGCTAAATCTACATGGACTCTACCCAGTAATTTTGGCTTTGAGGTCATACTTTATATAATTCTACGCACTATACGCGATTGGAAGACGGAAGCAATGTCTTGAACAATTGTCATTCCCAGTGCATCCCTATGAGCTGCCGATTACCCCAGCGCATTGCACACATTGCTGTCCTTTCTCGTGATCTGTAGAATTTTAAGCTACGACGTGCGACGACATCTAAACAAAGAGTGGGTTTGCAATGACCCCCATTACTAGGCCCCGAGTCCTTCAGTGCGCTGACTATAAGGCTTGATAGAACCCATCAAATGTGTGTTAAAGCAGCTTACGATAACTGCTATTCAAGCGAATCCCGTATTAACTATCTGATCATTTATCAGCTGTCCATTTTTTGCTACCCGCCTGTTGCGACAACCCGACAATCAATATCAGGCATCTCTCGTGGTGCCAGTCAACATTTTGAACAATCCAGTAGAGAATGACGTGACCTCAAAAGCATGCTGGATGCTAGAGCACTAATCAATCTCGTAGCGCGCTGAGGAAGGTGAGGATTTGGCAGCGAACTAAAGGCCGCACATAATGTCGACAATTATTTTATGAATGGCTTGAGGACAGCGAGAGTTGTTGCCTGTGCCAAAAAAGCTTAGCACTAGCCCATTAAAAAGTTTCTACAATTTAATTCTCATTTCTTATCAAACAGGTCAAATATCAGACAAGACTCGACTAGATCCGTTATATGACTAGGCAGCATTCTGAGTTACCCACTACTCACACAAAACATTCATTTCAGAGGCCCATCCGACCAATCACATTTGAATGTCAAAAGTGCTATCATTGAGTTCTCAACTGTGTGTTAACTTACCGTTATTTAGTGTGAGCTCTTCCTAAATCATTGGCAACGATGCAAATCATTATCTTTGCATGTTAGTCTTTAGCAAAAAATGCTAATGCAGGGGATCTTAAGCCACTCATTACCTAATAAGGAAAGATTTACAAGCCCAATGCATCAACTTCAGTATGCTTGACTTTTATAAACTCTGGAAACCATTCACAGAAGTAGCAATAGATTAGTTGAGAACGAAAACTAGTAAGCAGAAGCCAAGCTGATTGTAAGCAGACAGAGTAACTACAGACGCGCGACATGACACTCTTGCCAAGGTACGGACCAAACCACGGAGGGGGAAGGGCATCACAAAGTTTTGGTACCTTTGCAACACACGCAATGCCCAATGACACGAGCTTGGTGCATTGGCTGAAAAGACTCTGAATGTTGGTTTTGGGATGGACCGATTACCTTTATTGATGCGGCTTTCCTTCAAACATTGTTCTTTAAGCATATATCATTCCAGCGGCTTCCACCGGCCCACATCCACTCATAAAACAGTCAATCGAGATTTACTAGCATACGCGGTATGCGTAGTCTATGCCACAGATGGTGCAGATGCCATGATGCAGACCAAATGAACTCGTTTGGTCAAAACTAGAACTAGTAAATGGAAAGAATTGAGCTACCTACTTATATTTGCTTCATCGAGGGCAAAATAGAGGAAGTGACATTGCTGAAACGAAAGGCGTGCGCACAACCTTAAATTAGCCAATGGTAGGAAATAAATTTAAATGCGCACGAAGCACAGACAAATCATGCAAACGGGATGGGCAACACTGGTAATGGGTGAGATCCGCAGCAGTAATAAACAACAGATGCAGCTACCCAATCGAAGAGAAATTAAGCAACAGTGGAGATCACAATACGAGTTGTGGTGATTGCAACGAAGAATCTCCTCATCGCCATGACGCAAGGCTGTTGTAGGCTGCTCTATTTCACCAATACATATAAAATGAGAAGTAGACACTTTGTTGAATGCTTCGGATGCTTTTCTTTACAAACGCGGAGGGGCACTCTCATTATTCTGATCGTGCAAGAGAGCATTACGATAACGTAGAGGAGTTCTTTCGTGGCCTCGCGTCAGGAGAGTTTCCTGCTAATGCACAAGCTCCGATCAGCTGTTTGATCACCACACCATGTCGCTGCACGAAAACTTCGCCGTATGGGATGAGGCGCTACAAGTGCGATTTGCCAGTACTGCATTCTGCTTCCTCCACTCGTCTCTTCTTGGATGTGTCTAAAGACGTTCCCACCTTTTCAGACCAGTAGAATCCATTCTTGATGGCAGCAGGTGGCACCGTATTGGACATGCGTGAATGGTCCCGGATTTTGAACATCGGGACTGTGGACACCTGAATGCTGTAGGCGACGTCCTCACGTCAAAGCAAACGCTTGTTGTGACAGGCTCGATGTGGCAAACACTGGATCTCCTCCCGAACTTGGACTGCATGCAAAAGATGTTCGAGGCCGTAAATGGTTTTTACTTTCTCCCTTTTTCCAAGTTATTTGATAGTTGTCGCATTTGGAGCAACCAGTTGCAAAACAATTGGACGATCAATTTAGTGAAGATGGTACAGTGGGCCTGTCTCCATGTCATATGGGAAAGGACCGGAGCCTTACACGCCCAAGAATGTTTACGACTAGTCAGTCTACGACAGCATTCAATGAAGTACCCAAAGCTTTCAAAATTAAATATTATATACTGATGATTGAAAAGGCCTCCACTTTTTAGTAGTGCAGTGGGTGGGTTCGGAACAAAATAGAAGTGATTTGGAATTGGCTAACCATGGCTAATAGATTGGCTCAGTGCCATTATCGTTGTAGAGGCATTCTTGTATGCTATAAGGGCATCATTATCTCCCTCGCTAGAAATTTTGCGCAGTCAAAACACCAACTTGAGCAGGTAGTACAAATGGAAAACAACGAGTCTTCACAGCAACCGCAGCTGCTTCTTTAACGCTTTTTGTATTTAAGCAGTTAAAGGAGGCAGATAAACAGGTGTGTATATAAATGCACACAGTAGGTTCTTAGTCGCAAGATAATCTTCAATAAATGTCAAGCAGCTGGGTTGGTTATAACTCTCCTTAACTAAGTTACGCATCATTATTAGAAGTCAACCTTCAGTAAAGGAGCCAACCACTTCTATAATTATCAAAACAAGCATAATTTATTGCCTGAAGTATCGTAGAGTGTAAAAATGCGGTTGTAGTTGGAAAACCAAGCATCCTAATGGTTTCTTTATGAAGCTTTTGTGTTTACTCTGGCAAGTAAAAGTAGAAAGGAAGCAAATCGGCATCAAAATGACCTAGAACCACAAACACTAAACTTGTGACTAGCAAGAAGCATTGGATACCTACCCAACTGATATGAAACGAGGGTCCCTAAAATGCACACCACTTACACGCTCAATATACAGTACTAACCAATCACCTCAGTCTTTGCTTGATAAAACAAACAAGCTTTTAATTTTTGTGTTTTATCCTTAAGTTTAAGGCTGTTGCTGGTGCTAAGATTTGTTTTTGGTGTTATATTTGAAGAGTAAACATATAAACAAAACAAATTACAAAGCATGCAGCAATGAGAAACTCAGCAACGAATCGTAAGGATATAAAAACAAATGAAACTATTTATAAACAATGTAAAGACAAAATCACGTTTTTTTTTAAAAGGCAAACCTTTTTTGCTATTTATTTTTAGGTTTTAGGTTAGATGGAGCGTGTAGTACTTTGTTAGTTAGAACTGCCGGTTTCTGTCAGGGTCACAGTTGTGGCCGTACTGCCCTTGCTGCGTGGGCTGGCCTCTGGGCCATTCCAGCAGCCTATTTCCCTCTGCCCGATGAATATATGTATTCTATCCTGCCACTTTGCCTTCTTTTGCCTTAAGGGAGCCTCGAGACGCTACAGAGCGTGCTTTGTAGGTCAGAGCAGGACGACAATTTAAACCTGGTTGCGGAGTAGCGTGCTGGCTCCTAAGGGCGTAATTTATCCCTGTTTTGAACTCTCCTACAAGATCTTTCCGTGCCCACTCCCTTGTTTATCATAGAAATGTCGAAGCGTGTTCAGACTTTTTAATATCATGGGCGGTAAGAGAGAAGAGGAGGAACGCTCTAGACCCGTTGCATAACATGACTGACGTTTGGACTTACAAAAGTCAATTTTCTTTCCGATTCGCTGCAAATTTTTAACACTTGACTTTTAATTATGACCTTTCTTAACTTCATGTTACGATTAACTACAACACAAAGGACGGTTAAGGTTACGAGCGAATAACTGGCTTGTGTGGTTTGCTCCACGTTTTCTTTTACGTTTCTTTCAATTAGGGTATGCCGATTTCTCAAAGCTTCTCATCGCCCCCCTACTTCTTTCCTCCCTTTTTGCTCTTCCTATCTTCCATTTATTCATTTATACACTGCAAATATCTTCTCCTATTCCTTTCCTCCTTTACCGCTCCTGATTCCTCCTTCCTTACTGTCACGCACACACACGCACACCGGCTAGCGGCAAAATAAAGTTTCTTTTTCCATGACAGGAAAGCAAACAGAAATCTCCGGTACTATCAAGCGCTTAGGGGTTCGATACATAAGCCATCCCTCTTAAGACGTGTCACCGTACCCTTGAACGCCATGCATGAGGACCCCAAAGGACCAGATATCAGCTTTAGCATTTGACTGGTAGCTGCTCATTATTGCCTCTGGTGGCAACCAACAAAAAGGTAAGCACCTAAAGAGCGATGAAGGAAGCAGAAAGAAAGCAAATCACCAATTAACGCTTTGGTCGATAGAGGAGCCGTTTATCTAATGGGCACATAAAGACCGAATGAAACTAAATTTTGGTAAAGCCTCAACCAAAGCCAAGGATTTCTTACTCGAAGCTAGTGAGCGTCATGGAGCCACTCTCGTCTTTATCACGTTTGGCACTCGTAAATCGCCCTCCATCACTTGCCATATCTTTAGATACCTCTCAACCATTACAGCCATCCAATCAAACAGAATACGTGCAATCCTATTATTGTTGACTGACTAATCTATCTATTATTGTAAAAATGCCTTCTCGAGGGTAAGTTACACGTAACATCAGTGGATTAAGGCAGAGGCCGAAGAACGTGCAATATGCGTTGATGCGAAGGTCTTTGCATAATCTTTTTCTCCTCAACAAAGGCTTCAACGCTTAAGCCGTTAAAACTCTACTTCACTGCTACCCTCAACTAGCGTGTGAGACTCGGATAGAATGTAATGAAGTTGCCCCTTCCCACTTCCTCCTCCGGCTTCAAGTCCTCTCAATGGGATGCAGGAGCCGTTGCACATAGACGTGCCTTAACCAGACCCATCTGAAAGGTTAGAGGTCTTGCTAAGAAAGAGAAAGGGAATCGAAAAAAAAAACAAAAAGAATGCAGAAAAGACTGGTCTGATCTACTGTCAATATGAGGCGGAATTCAGAATACCGACTGTTACTAACATGAAGTTATCGGTGCAAGATGTTTCGCTCATGCAAAGCTTTAGGATCTTAGTTGCAAACTGTTTCAGGGATCTTTTTGGGATTACGACAGTAGCGAACTATGGTATTCATTTTATTTGCCATCACCAGGTCAACCGGTTCTTCTCTACTTAGGCAAGAGGAATGGTGCCAATGACATGATATTGAGTAAGAGCACAATCTGACAAAATATAGCAATCTGTTGCAAAAGTGCTGTAAGGATCATTTCATATGCTCAACCCAAACGCATTTCGGGTTGAATGCGGTGAGTTGGTAGCCCATGTATATATCTGTGATCTTGTGCATCCATATTTTGATATTTTCGAGGCTGCAATTACAGGAGAGGAGTATACTTATGCCTATATCCAACTGCGTGACATCGTCACCATTCAGCATGGGGGCTAAACCATGCCGTGACAGGCTCAAGTTCTGTAGGAGGTGATGTGTGTGTGCGCGTCATCTGCTTGGTGGCCATCAAGGGGATATTGCTAACCTCTCCACAGAATGGGACCTTGTAATAGTCATCGAAGTGTGGCACTGGGAGGGTTCAGGACCTTTTGCTACGATCGTGTCCTCCATCGGTGCCATTCATCGTAATTTTAGGGCAATCTAGTGGCGGAAGTCAGGACACGAGTGCAGCCACTGCTTCCTGGACCGAACAAGGCTACGTGTTCCCAACTGCTACTTATAAATTTCTACCCTTAAATTGATGGCTGTACTAGTCATGCCAGTGCTTGTTATTTTTACGACTTCAATTCCCTCCTGATTTCACTTGGACGTATGCATTACGACTCCCATTTTCCTGACCAGAGCTGCTTTTGTTGTTATGTATGGCGCGTACTTCGTATCAACGGATCATTGTTAGCAAAACCAATCCTTGTATTTTAGGCAATAAAGGTGATAAAAGACAGCCAAGGTTGTGGTTTTTGAGAGAGAGGCTGTAAATTGCTTATCTAATGCAACCACTACTACTGGGTGAAGCCACTCGATAAAAGAAAAATAACCGAAAACCGTCGAGACATCATCATGTGACTGGGGTGCAAGTTGTGAGCCCGCCGAGAAAGGAGGAGGAGGAGATGGGGCTATACCAGCCAGGTGGTAGAGTTAGAGTGAAGGGCCAGTAGTTGTGATGGTGGTGGGTGAGGAAGAGGTAAAGTTGAGATGGCAAGTAAATAAGTGAGTCTGCATGGGTAAATGGGCACTAGATTGATTTCAAACAACCGTAAATCCTACCGTTATCTGAATTCTTTGCAGCATGACAGAGCCACGTGAATTTCAAATCCGAGAAACGATGCCTAGAGCGCTAAAATGACGCCAAAGGATGTCCGGGGCTATAAACTAAAGCCAACTAACTTTAAAATGAGGTCTAACCCCCAAAAATGCTTGGCTGGTCAGCCATTTAACGATTCGGTCTACAGCTAATTTAAGCCTGGCTGGCCTGCCATCAAAAGTGACTGTGACTGCAGATGACTCAGACACTGCCAACATCGTCACATCTTACTGGCAATTATACGTGGAGGCTAAGATACCACAATGAAGTAGTCGACTGTTGTGCTCCCAACTCTCACTTAAACAACCACTGCTCATGCTCGCTTGATGGTACGATATAATGGCGGCAAGCCGGTATATGGACTCCATAATTAATTGCGAATGGAACATAAAACACTTAACTGGGCAGTTGAACCAGGTACATGTTAAAATATTGGACGTCTCAAGCAAACGAACAACCAGCGAACCCTCATTTACAGGCCTATCAGGTTTCTGCTAAAAATTTGTCGTTCTGTTTAGTATTTGGAAGGCCGATCTCATGGCAATTAAACCTGCCTTGCTGATATCATCAGTGATTCCAGAGGAAGGTGCAAAGCACGGGCAACTAACACGATTAGGCCATATTTTGTCAATCAGTTGATGTTCGACACAGACTAACCAAAAGAATGCAAAAATAGTGGATTTAATATCAAAGGTTCATTTAACCATGCGCCACCTTTTGTATCTCAATGACGCTAACACGATTTGAGGTAAGCTTTCGCCTTGATTTGAAATCTCATTATGATTACGACCGCGGATCATAGTTCGTAACGCTCACTGATCTCAAGTTGATGCTCTCTCATTTTAACAACATATAGAGTGCGTAAAGTCAGTCACTGGAAAGCAAACTCAATGTTGTCTAATTGTAGAATCTACATTCCTTTGTCTTCAACCTGAACTCAGCGTGTGTACAGATCATCGCAAAGCGGTGTGTGAACTCACAACTCAAATTCAATGTTGAGAGGTTATCGACGAGGGTCACGGCAGGAAAAATGCGCCTCGTTGTCTGCAAGTATATGCCACCTGATACCACGCGCATTATTATGCAACCTGCAGGAAAGCAGACGAAGTCAGAAATATCTAGTCGCAAAATCAGTCATCCTTTCTGACTGACTAGTTAAGTCAGATAATGCGAGCAGACAGCCTTTGGTGCATCAGATTTTCATTTCAAATTATTATTAATAAGAAAACTCTTGTCCTCATTCGCCGTAGTCTGATGCTGAGTGATTACGGTACCATTATAGTCTGCGCGAATGCATCCACAAGGAGAATCGCATCGGTCTAATGCATTACCCCTTTTGTCTCGTCCTAAACAAAGCCACTGCATTAATGAAAGTTGTAGGCTTTTTGAAGCAACATTGTAGAATGCATATACTCAAGGCTTCTTTAGACTTTATACAATGCCTTCATGGACCGAATAATGGAGGACATGCTTGAGCGTGTAAAGCTTCCCTTCTCCTCCATACGACATGGAGACAGGCCCACTGCACTATCTTCACCAAATTGATCGTCCAATTGTTTTGCCACCTGTTGCACCAAATGCGAAAACTATCTGATAAATTGGAAAACAGAGGAAATGGGAGACCACCCACGGCCTCGAACATCATTCACATGCAGTCCAAGTTTGGACGGAGACTTAACGTTTGCCACATGGAGCCTGCCGTACCGTTAAATTTGATTTAGGCGACTGATACTCAGCTGTCGGTATGAAAGAACCGACTGGGTGTTAGCGGTTCCATTGTGAGTGATGGGCAAAGCACAGCTCACCCCAATGGATCACGCACCCATATGCATGATGCAAAGGTCTGCCACGCATTCGTTGAATAAGCAATAAGAGAAATAGATCCTTATCTGACTCGACCATTTTCTGTTTATGGGCAGCCAAGTGGAAAAACAAAAGAGACTTTGCCTAAAGTAAAACGATTTCATTCGGCAGAAATATATCCTCGAAATCCCTCAGTCTAAAATTAGCATAAAGATCTGGAATGTTCCGTATTTTGCAGCCTAAATTAACGCATCTGCGAATGCTGGCTACAAATCACTTTAGTCTTTGGTGTGATTCATTAATCTGAGTCATCGCTGATGTCAGCACTTCAAAATACAGAAAAAACAGTCACATAATGCGACATATTAAGATTTTAGTAGAAGCTAAATAATTAACAGAGAAGAAGAATCGCCTCCTTTCTTTTACCACTATACATGCTCAGGAAGTCACATGCGCTTTCCTTTTGTGATTTCTTGGCCATATCCTTCGTCCACATTGTCAAACTGCACCGTATGCCTTTGCGCCGCTCTCAGAACACTGTGGCGCCTTGAACAAACAATTTGCTATTGCAAGTGGTCTTCAGACCATCCGCGCAGTGACCAATGGCCACATGTCAGCACGGTGTGTCCAACTGCACCGTTCTCGGTCTCTTCTGGAAACGAATAATTAGCACAATCGAAATTATCATAGAAATCATAATCACTGTTTGGAATGCTACAACCTGGTGTCCTCTAACAGCTGGAAGCATCTAAAATCAAAATAACCCTATGCTAATGCTTGCAGAAAATGAGTTAAATTCCAACATGTTTCGGACACAAAAAGTAGCAAATTTTGTCCAAAAAGTCGTTCTTTTAACCACCCATCTGTGGTGAGGCTATTTTCGTATTGACAGTATTTCGCGAGTAGCTCCTCGAAAGCTGAAATCTGGATGGCGTCTGACTCTTGAGGTGCATTGCTAGGAATAGAATTTCCTTCGAGCCGAAAACAATGGTGGTAATGTCTTAACTGCAATCTTTTCTTCCAACTGCCTCACTTTCGCATTCTGATTCATAATTTATATTCCACTGCTTGTGCCGATCCTGTCCGTCTGCAGAAAGGTCTGGCAGTAAAGAGTCTCTTATCGACTTTGAGTCTTTTAAAGAAAATCCACGCTTGAGCAAGGCTATGTGACCAAGCAAAAGGCGAATAATGCTTTCGAAGGATGTCCTATAAACGGTCTTTCCTCTGACGCTGCTTCATTCCATCAGCGTCTCCTTCCTCCGATCACTTGAATTCTCGTTTATTTCAAATCTTCGAAACTTGTCTTTTTTGTTAAAGATTACCGAAACACGTTTGCTTCCGCAGAGTTTTATGGTGTTTGGCAGAACCATTCTAGTCTTCGACTGCCTCTGCGTTTCGAGGTACATAATTAGTTTCTAAAGGCATACTGTCACAAATTAAACGCCTTAGTCCGTACCTTATTTGCCTGCTTGACGCAACATTTAGAGGCCCTGAAAATCCATGAGGTGGAGAAAGTGACTTGCAGTTAAATTACCATACGCAATTTTGACTGAACGTATGGTATTGCCGCTAGTCTGAACCATGAAAAATGTGGGTTTGTTTTGACGGTCGCCTCATCAGTTCTGTTCGATAACCTCTTTTGCAAGGTATTAAAAGTACAGCACTAGTTTATGTAATGCAAACTTCAGCACCTTAGGCTTGACGACGGTGCTTCTGGTCAACAGGGAGACACGCACAACTAGATGTGGTCAAGGTTTATTTGGCACATAATAAGCCAGCATCGAAGCAAGTGATGCTGCAAAGCAGAGACCACTTTGATTACACTGTGAATTGAAGGCAAAAAGTAAATCCAGTATGTCGCTATGGAAATGTTGACACTGTTGGTTACGTAAGCGCAAAGGAGACCTAACAGGAAACAGTATTCTGTTGCAATTTACAAATACGAAATAAATAGAAATGATCTGTAATCATATTTGAGTGATAATGTCGGGGAGGAAATCGTACCCACCCCTTAGCTTTATTCACACTAGCATGCCAAACACTGGGAACTTACTGAATCGAGCGCTGTGAAGTTAATGTTCGTGCCATCAACGCAGAACTACAATCCGCAAAGAATCAAGTGCTCTCGAATTTTAGATGTGAAGATGTGCCTCCCAGCGACTGCCCTACGACCGCCACACCACAGATTCGGCTCAGATAACTGCCCCATTCTAATACACTTATCTCGTCTTTTTTCGCTTCCATTTATCCTAATTAATGCATCTGCGGCACGAGCCAGGATGACCGATCGTCCTTGCCCATTGTGTGACACGAGGCATTTGCAAGTGACGGAAAGGAGCAATTGCCCATTTTAAGTCACAGCATCTAATACTGTCTTTAATCAGACGAAACTTTGCTAAAAGGATCCAAAAAACGTAAAATTAATTTTATTAATGATACTAGCGGCTTAGAAGCTAAAATGCTTGCAAATACTGATCTGCCTTCACAACAAACGGATGCACAATGGACGATCAGTTGCGACAGCTTGGCGCCTCTGAAACCACTTAGTTACCTAGGCTCACAACCAGGCTGCCTTCTCCGGCTAGCTGCAAACGACCTAGAAACTCACTAAGATCCTTTTTGTACACTTCTTTGTGTTATAGAATGGACATTAGGTTAGGCGATCAGTGAGATCCTTACCACGTAAACACATGCCCAAATCGCAGCCACTCATCCTAGTTTACCATCTGCAGTCAGCAATGCAAAGGGCACAGGAAAGTTCCAATTCACACTTACCATCTCAGATATGCCTCCTTTCTTCACTACTGCACACTACTTTACCGACATATCTACACCACAACATCGAGACCGGTCTACAAAGATAATTCGTTACTGAAGCATTCTCGTCCGCGCCGAGCATCTGCCTCGTCTATGCTATGGGTATGGGGGCATGCAACTTGCCTCTGTATCCATATCACTAAGCGAGGAAAACAGTTCTCAATGCCAAATTTGCAACTTTAGAAATTGGTGGGACGCTACAGTGCAGAATCAAAACCACCTACCAAATGGCTAATTGATTCTGTCAAATGATGTTCAGGCAACAAGTTAAAGTGCAATCAGTAAATGCAGTCTTTTACAGGCAAAGCAGGTGCTAGATCAATGAAAATATGCTTTGTTTGATGCGTATTGTACAGTCAAGCATATTTCGGACACGTCTCTCTGCCAACTCAAACCTGTTGATTTTGTGATCCTGCTGAAAAGCAATGAGTAGAGGCGGTTGAAGAGGAGGTAAACCGCGAAATTAATTTGCCTGCAGAACAGATTTTAAAGACAGTGCACCATTGCATTCGCTATTTATTTCACGATCCACATCGTCCTTACAAAACCTACAAAAAGGAGAACAAGATTTGAATGCTAACAGGGCGGATTAAGTTCCAGTGATTTAGTCCCTTATAATATGGGGTGGAACTTTTGTGTCAAGGATGGTCTGTTTAATTTCTTGTCAGAGTTCCTCAGATGAAGGTCAACGTTCCAGTTGTGCTATCCAGCAAGATTTTATGGTGCAGTAAGCTTCTGCCTCACTGGCACAGCCGTGGTTTTGCGGCGAGGGAGGCGTCCGCCCTCACAAAGTAATTTATGTGATTCATTATGTGTGCGATCTAAAGCCATTTAGGCTTAAAATCTTAGAATGAGTCCTGAGAGACAAGAAATCTATTACATGGAAGCGAGCCAGGTTTTTGCTGTTTCCAAACAAATCAAAATTTGATAAATGAACTAACCCTTGTATGGCGCGTGCCATTACGCTAGAACCTCAATTATTGAGACTCGAAGGACTGTACATCAATTATAATGCTCAGCTGGTGACCGTCCGACCTTGCCTTTCATGCTGACTAACGAAAAGAGGTGGCACCTGGAAGGCGATGAAGATGACAGAGGAGTGCAATGCGATCCTAGTTAGGACGACTAGTGTAGGATTAATGCTCTCCACTGCTATGATCATGAAAGGATCACTGAAATCGATTGTAGATAAGCTCATAAATTTTGCATGATTCAAGCATCTTGCTGCGGTAACTTACCAACCACAACACTAGGTAGCCTGGATACCGCCTTATATTGGCAGTACACTGTAGAACGCGCGGTCATTGAAGAGTCGTGAGCGCGCAGGTCGAAGTAATTTGGGATGGGGAGATGGAGCATTCCTCTTTTTATTGCTGCCTGACCCATTTCCAATAATATTTAGTTAATCTTAGTTTTTTTTTCTGCAAATCGTTATCAAGGCAGGAAAGATGACAAAGAAGAAGAACCAAACTGATTGACGATCAAATCCCCACTCACCGACCCAATGCTAGTCATCTGCCTGTGCACAGAGTGCTGGATCATTAACATGCAGTGCACAAAGAGATGGCAGGGCGTGAGGCCGTTGCACTCGAAGGTTTATTCCGTATTGCCCTCACATTTCACTTTTTAGTCGATGCGACAGAGGTAAAATCAAATGAAATCAAGCAAATATTCCAATCCCATGTTCCATTTCATTCTTACAACAGCATTGGCTTCGTAACCCACAAATCATAAACGGTCACCTGTACCATAATCCAGACCCGACTTTAGCGCACTCATTCTCCTTTATCAAAACCAACCAGTATTACTGTATATCGAGATTGCGGTAATTGAAATTTCCAAGTTATGTTTCGCAAATTACCCGCTTTGATGCCTTTTAGAACAAACAAACGTTTGTACTTCCAGAATCCATTGCTCTAAGACTTTAGAGTCTTCAGCCTAAAGAGAAAGACTAACTTGTTGCATGAATGTTTAGCATGTGTAAAGAGTGTTGGCTTCGCTTTCACGCATGCACACATTCGTAAGCATCGACTAAGGAAGGATAGTGAGTGTCGCGCCACAGCACAGTTGCTTTGGTGCTAGACATTATGCATTGGCTGATATTTAAAACAACAATGAGACAGTCCTGTCGGTGTTCAACGATGTGTGGGACTAATGCTTGGCAGAATATCTTTGCTGTTTAGGTGGCTTGCAAGCCTAGACTGAAATGCATATGATTCTCTATCAGAAGCGTAGCCATTTACTCTGTTCTGTACTCGAGGCAGCTAAAGAGGAATCATTGTTTCCACTGTCGTTGCTCTTGATGTAGCTTTGGCACTCCAAAGAGTATAGTCAGCAGAACAGATAAATACACAGCGCACACCGAAGAAGGAGGAAATGACGTGAGTGCTGTAGTTACATCGAATGCTCACAGCGTGGCGCAACATCCATAAGGGTGAGGACATGACCATTGCCATAATTCTTCCCATTACACATCACAGAATAGGCAAAAAGACCATGGCTTTGTAGAATGCCCATAAACATTGCAGCATTATTGCCAGCTGCCACAAACTGATAAACCCGCATGTCACGCATGTGTGACATGTGAACACGAGTGAGGTAACCAGGGCATGACACATGATGCTGGTAGTGTTGACGCCAAACACAAATTGCGATAGGGGCGAATGTATGAAAATTTGACACAATTTCACATTTAATGATGTAGACAAGACTGGACTGTAACCATCATGATGCCTGCTTCAACTTAACTCCTCAGCATATTTAGGGTTCATAATTCCTCCTCTTGCTTCATTTTTAAGGTACTGCTTGAGGTGCCCATTCACATTTAGTCATATCGAAAGTTATCGTTGTTTGTAGTCTCTAGTCTGGAGAAACTTCCTCCTGCACACTACCTCATCGCGTAAGTTTAGCTTTTGTCCTCTTGTGAAAGACAGCCAAAGTGCAACAATAATATGCATCCACCTATTCTTAGTCAGACTGGGATGCACAAAACCCCATTTGCTGATTTTTGCCAATAATAATGAAGTTTTGTTAGGATTTCTTCTCATGCTCACAGTTATATTCACAATCCCTTCGTCAAATGAATTAAACCTACAACTGACCAAGTGATGCAAAATGAAGAATTGAGTGTTTCGCGACATCCATTTACGCACCTGCCCAGGCCGCTCCGAATTAAACCAACTATTCCACTAAGCACCAGTGCATCATTAACTTATCGCATTCAATGGTAGTGTTATGGAAGAATCTTGATTTCCAGACGAAGAGCTCGTCTTACCCTCAGTGCATGAACAAGCACATTTATGTCGAGTGGCAGCAATCAGCTGTACTGCTCCCTAACGCGCTCATGGTTGCAAATCATCTCTGCCTTTTTACAGCTAGCCATCTGATGTGAATTGGAAAGAATTTGCAGGGCTACAACAATATTTTACAAATAAACGAGTCCAAATACCACGCTCTTGTAAATCTCGAAATTCTCAGATATGCTGAAATATTGGTAGAATTGCAGATATCATTGCTATAAAGTTAGGGTGAATGTGCTTGCCTTACAAAATGTAGTAGTTACACGTGCAAACGCACGTCACTTGGATCAACACAATGAGCAAACTTGAGTACGATCGCTTGCATCATTTCCAGAAATTTGACTCCAAATCCAAAGCAGAAAGTTTTTCAGAGAGAACGTACTTCACAATTTTTAGATGAATGCAGATATTTCTACCCTTACTAAAGGAGAAAGTTGGTTGCCTCTAGACACTTATACTATCATAAGGTAGGACGAAGGTGTCTCGGGCTCTGGAGTGCAATTCTGTTGGTCCGCGATCAGATTAAAATTGTCCTCCCGCCTCTTGCCTACAAACACAATTAAGGAACATAAGTATTACAATCCTATTCGAGTAACTCAGATTCGTTGCATTTAAAATGAGGCATTGACCTTTGAGTAAATAGTTCTAAAGCTGTAAAGTTGTCAATTTTCAAGCCACTCCATATACACCACGCACACCTACACTAACTCAAAGCTTGACACATCCATCCAAGGGGCTGAGCACGCAGATTCAAGCACTCGCCATGATGCGTAGTTGGATGAGGAAGGTTCGTCCTCAGCGTCTGTGTTGCGGGTAGAGCGTTGTGCCACAAAAGCGGGTCGGTGCTCTACAAATACTGAAAACACTTGCGAGCAATGGGGTTTATTGGCAGTTCCGATTCCCGTTCACAATTTAATTATTCTGCAAAAATCAAAAGGACATAAAATTGGTTCTAAGAGATTCTTCGTTTGAAATAATTCGTATTTAGCAATTCAGCCAAATCTTGAAGAAATTGTTTTCGTCCCTCGAGTCCATCGATGCCAAATAGACTGAGCCGTGTTCTGTGTATGTGAGCTGTTATTACTTCTTTTAGTGAACTCGGGAGAATCGCGCGGAATTCGCATTCACCTGCGACGCGATCACACGATGGCCAGTCAAACGCATCTAGAATTCGAAAGCGAAACATGGGATCAGGCTGACCTGAATGAAGTCCGTGCTCTCCTCCACGGATGTAGCGGTTATGTTTCGCAGCAATACCCTGCTATTCGCATCGAGAATTCAACACTGAACGACCTCCACAACCTCCTCAATCGGGTCCAGTCTTCTGCCTTTCGGATTGCCTACATTGAGCAGTATGAGGGATGCCAGTACTATGTTGTAATTTTTTAGCATGCCCCTTTATATGAGCTTAGAGCAAAATATATTTGTATACCATTTAATGCGCTGAATTCCACCGATAAATGAGGCTTCAAGAATGGGATGCTCATTAGCTTGAAAGTAGATAGCAGTCGCATTGTTGATTTGGGGTTTGACAACCTTCCAAAAGACGCGCTTTCTTTGACTGTTCCACAACATCGCAAGTCGGTATTATTGGTGATTTTTTCACGTCAAAGATCGCTATTCGTGCACTATAAATGGGAGACAGCGTTTTCACCTTGCGACTCAGAGCTGAGGATGGCTCAGTTCACAGCGTTACGGCTGCGCATAATTTGCTGACATTAGAGTCAAGTATCCTGCCACCTCCATTTCTTGATTACACTGGATGGCACTGCGTGGTCTAAGCACCGAAGCACAACAAGCAAACTCTGTTATTCATCCGAGTTGTTGGCGTTTGATTAGGAAAACCATGTTATTTTGCTATTGGCTTTAAGAATGAAGTCTGGATATCCATCATTTCAACGTCGGAAACACTAGCAAGTGCACTTTGTTGCCTCACAGACAGGAAGATTTCCAATAAAAGACGAAAAGAAAGGCAGATTCGGTTAATAGTGGAAAACATGAGAACCTCCAAATTAAGGCCAAAATCGGCCCTTTAAATGCTGTTTGTAGTTAAAAACCAAATCCATTTAGAATAAAAACTGGATTAGGCTATTGACTATTTTAAGTAACCTCCTAATTGAACCAAATTGTCCATGTAGCACTCGGTTTATTTGACTTGACTAATGCATTATCGGTCTAGTGAATAATTTCCGTTTATTGTGAATCACTAATGATGTGCACTGCTTTGTTTTTTTGTAAAACATACCAATTAATCTGGCAAATCGCATAACTTACGTAAAAAATTCTAGGCAATTAAATTAAAGCGAAATAGTGGTGCGAAGGACGGATTTTTTACTAATTCCAAGTCGCCTCCTAAAATTTACAATTCATGTCAACTGGAATAACCCACGACACTGTTTTTGATGGCACACAAGTGCACGAATAAAATGACAGATGATGTTGCTGCAGACGGTTCTTTTCTTTCCCCTTCTTCCCTTCCATCCCTGCCATGAGAAGGTTTGGATATTTCTAGCCACCCTTATTACAGCACTGGACAGATATGCAGTGACAGGGCCAAAGTGTTGACGACTGCGGAGACTCAGGCTCAGGAGACCTACCACGTGTGTCAACGACCAGGCCAAAATTGTTTTCCTCCTCTCGCCTTCAAAGAGCATTTGAAGAGCACAAGTGTTACGGTTACTGTCAGCTTTAGGAGGTCACGGGATATAGCACTTAGGAATAGGGCACTACCATCGCAGGATTTGTTGTGTCACATATGTGCGGCTTACTGTGGATCGACGAGTCCGAGGTTGAGCACAATGCTTCCCGCACATCCATGTTCCAAAAGTGTTTATTTATCCCGAAACATTACAACGATTTTAAGCCTGACCTAATTTACTTTGTCAAGCATACTTTAATGCCATGAAACTACTTCTGCGACTCCTGAATGGTGCGGACTTTAGCATGGATAGGAAAGCTTTGGTCCTGAATCCTCTCACTTTGCTGCGAGTTGACATTAGGGCGTTGAATTCACAAAAATGCTGTGGTTATGACGTGCTCATAGGTCTCCTTCGATCATGCCAAGAATACGAATTATGTCACCTTTCAAAATGTGTTATATGCAACAAATTTAAACTATAAGGGTGTCCAACTTCTAGAAACTTACAGGATCTAATTGCATTTTAGCAAAAGATAATAATAGGTGCCAAATTTTAGAGGCTACCGAATGTTTTAATTGTGTGCATTAAGCTTGGAAACAGATTTAGCATGGTTGTGTGGCAAATCTAAGCCATGCTATGACAGATTGTGCCCAAGTAATGCAGATGAATGATTTAATGTGCAGAAGACCTCCAACATTCATGATGATGTGCATTTATTATTTGCATGCCATACAATGTGATGCCATTAGAATTGGCGCTGACATCCATTAAGCACTTATGATAAAATGAAGTCGTAGTGCTTCAACCGTCTTTAAGGCATAAGACTTGGATACCTACAAGCATTGGTGGTGGATATTGGCTACTTGAACGAAATTGCAGACCTTGAGGACTGTAGAGTCCGTGTAGTGAGAAGTTCAGTTAAGCTGAATTCGAAGGATTACACTGCACCACCACAAACCAGTCAAAATTGTTCCCTGTGAAGAGCACATAAACGCAGCTCGCGTGGCTTTTGCTCCGCCTGTAAAAATGTCAATATCTCCCTAATTGGGGAAATGCTCTTTATCATGCCTTGCTGCGGAGTGCTGCGCCAAGTGGCTTAACTCAAAGGAATGCTGAAATTTTGGATTAAAATATCATCAAGCATTGACCGCTGATCTTAAAACGGAAAGTCTTCTTTGATTTAGTGCACTTAGTGAAAATTCGCACAAATCTGCTACGTCATGTGCACAACTCTAACTTTTTTAAATGAACTTATGTAAAATCGCAAAATGCTGCTTTAAAGCGCTCCTGACTGACCCTCAACCTAATGGCCACCTGTTTCTGAGTATCAGGTCTGAAAGACCAATTGAATTACGAATTGAAGCCATTGAGGAAACAGTAAAATTTAATGGGGAATGAGATTTATGCTCTCTATAATGATTGACAATTTTGACTCAGCCACCATGTAAACGTGATTCCTCTTGCCTTTTGAGCGCATTTTACTCGAACGGATGTCACTCAAATCTGACTGCACTCGGGTTGAACTCTGATAAGACCAATGATTGTCATGGAGAGGTCAGATGCCCCAGGAGTGGAGTGGATAGGATAGATTGACGCACTGCATGGATTCAATGCTACCGCATTCATCTGAGCGAATCAATCAAAGTCTTGCTATTCTAAGGATGAATTAGTTTATCCGAACCTCAGCAATCACCTCGGGCGTGACGATTGAACCCTCTTTACCAGGCACAATTAATCCCACTCTTAAACGAGTGAAGTAGTGAAACACGAGTTAACTTACATTTGATTAATGTGACGAAACCTTTCTGTTATTATGGCTAATTCCATCTTCTTCTGCTTCTCAACTGCAAGGCGATAAGCAATCAAAATAAATATTTGTCGAAGAAGTGAGGAATTAGGACGCAATGCCAAATCTCACGAGATATAGTCTTTTTGCATTGCATGGCCGAAGAAACGTCGTTAAGTTTTTACAGAAGAATGTTTTTTAAAAGCAAAATAAGTTCCAAGCAAATAGTCACTTAGACCTCCATGAAGATAATCAACTTCACTCTCTATCGACTGTGCTGTGATACGACAATGCATCATCACTGATTGCGTGTTGACGCACAAGGCAGAATAAGGCCGAAGAAGGAAAAGGTGTTTTGAATCGGGTTTAAGATTAGATAAAGCCTGGAAGAAGGAAGATGTTTGAAACTACAGCACAAGGGGCACAACTGCCTTGATAGGGACCAATCAACCCTTCTCAGTTGGCTAGCGCACTGTCATGCATCATTATTGCCCATACACCGTGTCATTGCCTATAACAACACCAACACGCTGGGTAATTATTTGATGTCAGCATATGGATTGTTAACAGTATTGAAGGAAGTGGACTTCTACGAATGGTCTAGACATCATTCTGCAGGATTTGTACCTCCTAGTTATTCTTCTTGCGGATCGATGCGAATGGGTGACTAGTGCATTTCCAGTTGTGTAACACCGAAGCCAAGTCGTAACAACCGATTCCAGATTCGTTAAATTGCAATTTCGAAATCTTATTCTTGGCATTGGGATTTAATGTTGTGCAAAGATGAAATCCTTACCGCGCTGTTCAAGACCAGAATAGGGTCTTCCTCTAATACCAAAACGCTGTAAAGCAGAGCATAAATATTTGCATCGTCGTGCTACTCGTAGTTTGTGGAAGTGAAGAGTAAAGTAACTAATTCTAAGCGGTTTGCAGAAATATTGCTTAACCATCAAAGCTTGCATCCTAGTGTTTTAAAATCAGGACATTTAGGCAAGTGGTTTACTGTACGAACAACATTTCAGTGGTGAGGAAGGAGGGACGCAAACCTCTTCTTTCTCTTCTGACGTTTCAAACGTAACAAACAATCTTAGAATTTCTCAAATTGCAATTTCGAAATCTTATTCTTGGCATTGGGGCTTAATGTTGTGCAAAGATGAAATCCTTACCGCGCTGTTAAAGGCGAGAGGAGGATTTTCCTCTAATACCAAAACGCTATAAAGCAGAGCATAATACTTTGCATCGTCGTGCTACTCATCATTTGTGGAAGTGAAGAGTAAAGTAACTAATTTCAAACAGTTTAAAAAGTATTGCTTAACACTTAGAGCTTGCATTCTGGTCTTTAAAAATCAGGACATTTAGGCAAGTGGTGTAACGTGCGAACAATATTTCAGTGGTGAGGAAGGAAGGACGCACACCTTTTCTTTGTCTTTTGACGTTCCAAACGTAGAGCACTGATTGTGAATGTCCAAACAAATCATCTCATCAGTGGTAGCTATTTGATTGACAACGCATTACTAAGGTTTTCTCTGTGAGAGATTTTTGGTGCATATTTTGGTGGTATATCTGCGGGAAGTAGTAGCTGGAAAAAAAGCGCTTTTTGTTGACAGAAAAATTTAAAAAGACTTTAGAAATAAGGCGCTCTTCGTTTTCTTACAACTTCTTTTGAATTTCCATCAGTCAGAAATCCTTCTTATTGGTTTGTTCTCATCTCAGGTGAGTCAAGTGTGGCAATTTTGGGACTTTTAGTGAGTTAAATAAAGCGAACTGTTGATAAATTGGTCAGAAGGTTGTTTTTGCTTTGGGCAATGTCAATTCCTATCCTCCTGTTTAAATGACTAGGGCATTTAAATCTAAGTAGTTTCGGCTTGCTAACAAAGACATTTTATCTTCGCTTTAATGGCAGAATAAAGCTGCTGAACGGGATTTCGAGATTGCAGATTAAGCTCCAGAAGTACACTTTTACAATGAATAGGCGAGTCCAGACCTTGATTGTTTGCAATAAAAATTGGCTGCTGTCATAAATGATGCCAAGACTAATGACTGTCAAGTGCATTTCTGCCCTATTCTCGATTATAAAGTAAAACATACATCCCACATCTAATGTCGTCATCAAAATTTTCGTAGAAGATAGCCATATGGCTCCTTTTGGGAGGCAAAATGAGACGGATACCACCTCTATTCATCCGCCATGTTCCTCCGGCATCACTTCTCTAAGATCAAAACAAAGCTATTACTCCTTCTTGGCATCAGTGGCTAAAATAAAAAAAAACGCAAATTGGCTTGGGTGAGAATTTCGCATTCGGAAATGCAACTAAAGTCTGTAGTTGGCTGAGACTACTTCAGGGAGTTTTATTGACTACAAAAGCCACTCAAACTAATATGTTCCCTTTGAATTTTCTTTGGTGTATGCGAAATCGCAAAAGCCATGATCAAGCAAAGATTATAAAGAGCCTACCTTCCCTTATGGACGTCTTCCAAATCAAACGTCGACGATATTTCCACCTCCAAGACTCACTGTGTAGACGGTTGCTATGGCGATTAATAACCTAACGAGGTTACTAACTCCGAATGGTCCTCAGCCGACGAAAATACTGTTAGCAGTTGCTCCCACTCACTGGTACTTTGTCTGCAATTTGCATTTGAACAAAACAATATTTTCCTGCAAAATATTTCTTCGAGTCTCCCTGACTAAGCACCTTTTTCCCTTTCCATAGAAGCATTTGAAGAACTTCGCACAGGAATGATTTTGCCGGTAGATCAGGTCAACTTCGAATGCGTATTGGTAGTAGTAGTAATAGTGGTAGTATTAGTAGGTGCATGGGGTAGGTGGGTTGGAGGGAAGTAAAAGAGGTGGGTACTGGATGGCCCGCTACCACCACTACTCGAGGAGTGTAAGCAAGAGATGTTTAGTGACATGTCCAGCGTGCGGGAAAAGGTGACGCGAATCGAGGAACGTTCGTTAAATGACCTTATTGAGTCCATTCCGCATTAATATTCGCTCTGATAGTTGCTGAAATTTATTATTAAGAGTTTCGTTTAGGAAGAGTCAACAGCAGAGCGACCAAATCAGGCCCTCCCATTCAAACTCCTAGGATCCACCACAGTGTAAAGGACGTAAAATGGGTAGACGCACACCTCTGCAGGGTGCTTTTCTTTGCAGATGTGGAGGGATGCGCGTATTATTTTGATTATGCAAGTCAGTAGTACAATAACGAAGAGGCCTTCTTTCGTTGCCTCTCGTCGAGAGTGTTTCCTGCTGATGCACTAGCTCCGATCAACTGTTCTATCACCAATTAATGTCGCTGCATAAGACTATCGCCATACTAGACGAAACGCTACAAATGCGATTTGTCAGTACTGCGTTCTGCTTCCTCTACTCGTCTCTGCTTGGACGTGTCTACGGTTGTTCCCAACTTTTCAAATCGTAATGTATCCGCTTAAACGCAATCAGGGGGATTCATAGTCATGGAAATAACAAACAATATCATGACTAGTACAGCTATCACTTTGTCTAAGGGTAGAAACTTATGAGTAGCAGTTAGGAGCACGTAGCCTCTTTCAGTCTAGGAAGCAGTGACTGCACTCGTGCCCCAACTTCTGCCACTAAATTGCCCAAACATGACAATGACTGACACCGATGGAGGACACGGCCGTAGCAAAGGGCTCCGCACCCTCCTAGTGTCACGATTCGATGACTATTACGAGGTCCCATTCAGTGGAGGGGATGACGAAACCTCCTCGATGGCCACCATGCAGATGGTGCGCACACACACATCACCTCCCACAGAACTTGAGCCCGTCAAGGCATGGTTTAGCCCCCCTGCAGATTGATGCTGATGTCACGCTGTTGGACATAGGTCAGTTCAATCAATTCACGAAAACGCTAACGCATTGACAAACACCTATTCCTGAAAGAGAATGCATAAGCATACTCCTTCACTGTAATGACAGTCCCTCAAAAATATCGAAACATAGATTTCACCTTAATGTTGCGCAACTGAGTAATTATCTATTGTAAGCGGCAACAACCACTAACTATAAAGATTGATTTTAATTATGACAAGAAGGAAAAGTCACTGCCAATTATTGAAAACAAAATACTTAACACTTGGGGCCGATGTGCTTGCAAATATGGATCTGACCTCACCGCCAAAAGAAGCGCAAGCGCCTAAATTTTCAACAATTCTAGGGAGCTTACGAAGTTTCTAAAGACGATTTAAATGCTTCTATAACCTGAAACCCAAGGAGATTTTATTTAGGGATGACAACTATCTGAAAGGTCAGAGATCTTTGGCAATGTACATCATCAAGTGGACTTTCTTCCCTTGTCAGCTGTCAACCACCAGGGCACCCACTGAGACTCATTTCGCCTACTCCTCTGTGTAGTGGTATGGGTATCTGTTTAGGCGAACAGTGAAGCATAGATCCCTTAAACACATACTAATAGTCGACCCCGTAAGGCTTAAACTACCACGCAAGTATCATTTGAGATAAATGACGATGATAACTTTGATGTGGATCACGATCGCCTCAGGCAACTCTCCTACTTCTACCGCGATTTCAGCAACACACTACTTTGCCAACAGCTCTTCTCCACCACTTTGATTTGAATTGATCAAAGGTGTGTTGATGCGAAAAATAGACGTCAGTGCGACCTCTCATCAAGCCCCTTTCGTTCCACCCACCCTCTCTGTAGAGCCGCTGCAAACATTATAATCGATTCCTTTAAGGCGCAGCAAAGCTAAGTGCTCACTGGACTTGACTTCCAGTTGTGCCACTGACACCAAAATATAGTCGGCAACGAACTAGGTGATCTCACATTTGAGTGCCAAGGTGTGCCTCCCAGTGACCAGTCCACGGTCACCGAACGTCAAGTTGGGTTCAGGCTACCGTCACCATTCCTATAATCTTATCACGTCCCTATTTGTCTATGTTGATCTCATTTAATGCGTCCGAGGTTAGGGTCGGCACAACAGGCCATCCTTGCCTAATGAACGATCCGCGTCACACATATGTGACGCAACGGAATGATTGAAATTTTCAACGACATTAGTTTCTAATTTTTAAAACCGTTGAATATTACAGCAGCGAAATGGCATTGCTTTTGCTTTGTTGGAATATTTGCTTGCTTAGAAGCCAACGTGCTTGCAAATGTTGATTTTATTGTCTATGCTGAAAAGTTTAATGTCAAACATTTTGCCCAATCGAAAATATAGCAGTGCGAATGTGAATACTTTGGCCTTAAAATTTTGTTAACTGAATGGTCTATAACTTTAAGCCCCAACAGACTCTCTGCCGGTGAATTAGCACAGCAATTCTGTCTTTAACCTGCTGCAGGACCATCAACGCAATTGTCAAGCCCGAGATCATTGACACCCTTGCATCTTCGTGCTACAAGGTTGCACTCGGTGCATACTCAGGCAAAGGTCCCTGCATAAATGTGCACAATCGTTGTGTCCCTTATAGCGGCTTCCATTTTCTTAATTATCTCTACCTTTCGCAAAGCAGCTGCCTCCTTGTTTCCACATCGTTTTAAGCGGCGCGGATGCATGCCACCGTCAATGAGTGGTCGGTCAAGCCTTTTAATTAAGTACTGATCGTTCGCAATGCATATGAAAACGACGGCACTACTGTTAATCGTTCTGTTGCTTGTCGTTTGTGTCATCCCTTTGCTGATATGGGTTGGCCTTATAAAAAAGAGGGTTAGTGAAATTAAAGTCAGCAAAGGTTCGTTTCGTTACGAGTCAATCCGACTTTTGTCGGTTTATTGCACTGCGGCAGCACCGATACCACCTAATAAACGACGTTTTTTTAAAAAATTAAGTGGGCATTACACTCAATGCGCTAATAAGAAACGCTTACAACTAACTGTCTTGCGCAAAGACGAACCGAGTCGGTAGTAGGGTTCACTTTTGTTTCGTTATCATTTTCATTTTTTTACTGCAGAATCTAGCCAAGGTAAAGTTGATTCTAGAGGATCTTTACGACTTGACGCGTCATAGTTTAGCTGCCAAGGGTGTTACTTCCTGGGTTACAGTCTTCGCACTGCGAACTTGGTTATCAGACACGAGAACATCATCTGAGATCGTGGATAATCCCATCAACAAAAAGTCGACCATCCATTTGCAGTGCCACTGAGAAGGGGACTTACCAATACGAGCACAATTCATACAGCACCCGTTTTGGCACCTAGATAATCCGACGGGATGGAATTAACAACAAAGTCCGAAGTGTGATGTTCGGCCCTTTTTGGCTTGCAGTGTGTTGGGACTACTTCAGCTAGGCACCAGTTAACAGCTATAGGCGTTAAAAAGCTCTCAATCCCTCTGGGAATTTTGCAAAGGATTTTTCTTGAACAAAGTCGTTAGGAACATCTAGATATCACAGTGGCTTGATGTCTTATTTTTACCTCGATGGTGACTAAGAAAATCGGAATTCGTCTCCAATGTCACTTGCCATCTTTTCACTACGGTTGTGACTTCAAGCCAAATCATACAGAAGTACAAAAAACATGCACTTAAGCGAATCAAAAATGCTTGATTGATTCACAGTTAAGCAAAAAAATCTGCCATTCATGCAATTCAGCTATTTGTTTGCATGCAGATGGTAAAATGTTGAGGTGTGAACAGTAGGACTGGGGACGCACTTCTCGGTATTTACATCAAATAAAACAATTGTGAAAAGTCAATAGCTAAACAAGAGCATCAATATATGAGGATAACACCATGTGGGCATAGCAATACTTGATATCCGCACAATTTCTACCTTCCATTTCCTGACTTTTCATGCCAACACATCGCATCACCACAGGCTTTTCCTATTGCTCTAAGTTAAAAAAGGCAGGTACCAGTGACTGCGCATTGACTGTAGGGAGCTCAATGCGGTAAAAAGGAAGAGCGCTTTATTGGTGCCTTAAACGAACGATTTATTAGGCCTCCTACATGGCTCGGATTGAATGCTGCTGCGTGGTCATGGCAGGAGCAGAAAAATTGCCAGTTAAATGCAGTATGTACTTTCTTTGCCATTTATTATACCTACTAACGAAGTGACGCATTTCACGCAAATGAATGATTGATGGCAAATATTTGGCTTCGTAGAAGATGCAATTAGTCACGTATGTAAGTTATCAATTTTTGGTTATTAAAAGAGCTGATTTTTAATCATAGATGGCAAAGTAGGGCAGAACAGGTACTGAGCGATGGAAAAACACTAAAATAAGGCGGCAGCATTAACCAGCTAATATGCCCAGATGCAGTCGCTGATCACACGAAGGTTTCATAAGCTGGACACTTAATGATGGCATCGGCTTTGACACTTTAATGCTTGTATCTAATGCATATAAAATGTTGCCATTAAATAAGGTGAGATTCGAGATTACCCAAAGTTGATTGGCTTCCACCACCGTGTTAGTTTCTCAGTTTGAATTCAAAATTATCAGGCATTGGTTGACATGTTGCAACGAATTGAGAAGTAGACAAAAAATATTAAGTTTGCAGTATGAAATGTGCGTGAATGACATAACATCATCAATGTTGCTCATAATGGACCAATTCTTACGCATTTGATGTTTATGAAACAATAAGTCGCATGCATACATACACATTCTAGTTTCGTTTACTACATAAACAATTATACTTGCCCGCTAACGCGCGTTGCGCCAAAATTAGCCTCAGTCGTTCTTTTTCAACTTTTGCTGAGAAGACGACCATTTCGTAAACAAACACTTTGGGCTAATTTACTGCTTTAGTGTTACCTTGATTGTCTACATATAAGCAACGTTGGACGTCTGAGGTATGATATCCGTGTATTGCATTTCCTCGTTGTTCTGCAACCTTTTAGAAATAAGGCATAATTGACTACTACACGTCCTTCCTCCTAGTAATTTTATCTATTATAGTTTTCAATGTAAAGCAGAAATACTAAGCAACACACAGCGCATTTATGCTCTGAAATAGTCGCCTCTTCAGCTCCGTGTTTACTTAGTTGCTGTCTTGTTTTTCCAGAGTCAAATTATTAATGCTCCCAGATCAGCCTGGTCTTCAGCCTAAGGGGCACTCTGTGAGGTATCCATATGGTAGAGCCGTGCTAAGGCGACCCCTCTCCTCTTCATCATCAGTGCGCACATGACACTGCTACATCTAATCCACAAGAACCACACACTTTAAGAGATATTTTAACCATCGGGCAAATGCACAATTCTAGTGGATGTCAACCTGGTTCCAACTCATCATTTCTACCAGCAAAGCTTGGGTAGAATTGCATACACGATAAAAAGGTTGGGAATACCTTTCATTCTTTGCCTCCTTGCCCTTCCCGAAGGTGTGAATACGTCGCACAATAACTCGCTCCACCAACTATCCTCGCGTCGTTACTATCATTGGCTGCCTGAGGTGGAGCTACTACGCGATGTATTATCGCGCCAATTACCAACATAAGTCCCGGCCCAGTGACAGCAGCGGAGGCATGATTCGGATAAAAGACCCTCGTATTAAAATGTGCCGCCATGTATCATGCATGTGAGTCTGTATTTCCTGCAGTTTATCAGCAATGGAAAGATAACAGCTCTTCATCTACTAAGGACAAGGATAAAAAGAAAGAACTGCGAGAACAATCTTGATGATGATGACAGTGACCTATGTTGCATATTTAAATATATTTTATATTTCAGGCTCCTTTAGCAGAGCCAATGCGTCCCTCTTAAATTCACCTTTAGCACATCCTGTTTTAATCGCAACCACTACTTTGTGGTCCATAAAGCACTGGTGTACTTTATGGCAACATGGAAGATAGAAACCGCCTCTTTACTTAAAAGCAAAACTACTAATCTGGACATGCCCTAGAATCCACCTCATCACCTATCAAATTTGAGCCTAATTCAAGTGCTCTGCATGGCACACGAATACCGGAAGCCTAAAAATACGACGCAATGAGTGAGGTAGGTTCGTCAGTATAAGAAGAAAACCTCAGCACCTATAAGCTCATTTTGATTCGGCAAAACGCATAGCTAGACTGAGAGCTGCTGATATCTAAACCATTTTGCACCAAGTTCAAAAGGAATAAACACCTCTCGTTTGCCTTTGGGTCCTCAAAATAGGCAGATGCTATGAGGAAAGCATCGGAAAACGGAAGTGAGGTGCTAGGAACAACTCGTAACTTCTTATATACATGCACAAAATAGCCCTTAGGAATGACTTCGTTCTTAAAATATTATGGTTACAATAAGTTTACATCACAAAGGTCTTAAAAAGGCTGCGGAACCTATTTTCAGATCACGTTTAACTTGCCACCACTACTTACGCATATTTAGTAGTAAAATTTCACAAAATCAATTGCTGACTTGCTAAGAGTATGCAAAAAGGGAGATGCACATGTTATTAAGATAAAGACTACATGAGTGCAAAGTAGAACTCATTTTCTCATTGCATGTCCGATCACCTTTTAAAGATAAAGTATTAGCAAATATCTTAATCTCAAAACGGGTAAACTTGGTCTTCGAAAATGGATAAAATAAAGGAATGTATCAGCAAGTGCACACGAATAACCCACAAGCACAAAAATACACCTTGACTTACCCATGATTTCAAATGCGAGCTGTGAAACATGGATTGAGGTCCTTCACCATATCCACCAGTTAACTCTAACCTGCAGCGAAGGAATTCGCACAAACGTAAACACGGCTTTCCCTTACTAACAAAAGTGTAAGTACTTCAAGTGGTTTCCAAAACAAATTCAATATCCAGTGTTTGATAATAATGTAAGCAAATTAGCCTTGAAGAAACCCACATTCACATTGGCCAACAAACCCCCATACCATGTACGCGTGGTGACCTTAGAAAAGCAGTATTTGCGCAGCATATGTAAAAGAGAAACCAGGAAGAAGGGCCATTGCAAGATTGTGCCAATAAGTGCAAGAACAGCAACGCAACAAACAGATGGAGAAATCAGAATTCCCAGGCATACCTTCCAAGCCATCCATGAGTTACTTAGTGGAACTCAGGCTCAGCCAGATTTGAGTCCGAGAGCTTTAGCAGCTAGAGCAGATGTCATGCCGTAAATCATCGAAATTTTTATTCGCTAACAAATTAGCAACTGCAATTCAAAGGATTATGTGCAGCTGTCCTTTGGCCGTAGCGTTGTTTTTTATTTGCTCTTTGACATCCCAAGCGAATTTAGGTAGCAGTCCTTTTCAGTGCTCACTAGCAGAACCGCGGAGATTTTGGTCGCAAGAGCGGCCGCGAAAACACAACACATCACAGGCAAACACTGACAAAGAAGTATAACAGTAGGTGGGATGCAAAGCTGGTACACACTGGTCGGTGCAACTTAGAAGTCTAGGCGCATGATTCGCGTTTTTAGTGGTCGAGGTTCCGGGTTCGGATTCTGGTCAAGACCATATTCCGCCTTTAGTGTGTATTAAGTACGGTACGCTATGCGATATGTCACGCGGTGAGATGCTCTCCAGTGTGGATACGGTGAGTATGAGGCTCCCTCTTGCAAGTGGTGAAGTTGAGGTAATATTGCGGAGTAAGGCGTCATGGAACCGTTTGATAAGACAGGATAGAAAAGAATGGGTGCGATGTGGGATAATGACAGGAATAGATATCGTGAATGTTGTTCCATTAAAGCCGCTCAGACTCCGCGATTAGAGTTTTATTTGGGGTAAATGAATAGGTTTGATGCAATCTATGGCCACCAGCAGGCCAGCCTTGCCAATCAACTCCTATCTTCTTAATAATCAGGATGTAGTAGTGTAGGCTCAAAAAGTAGCATTTTATTGAAATGGTGGCATCATTACTCGTGCACCGTATAAATCTTGTCCATCTGGCATTACAGATGGGTAAATACGAATGTTCAAGGAACTAAGACTTACGTTTAACAGGTAGTCCCCGTCTTTGCACAGCGCGGTTTTGGAATTGGTGATTATTGCAGACATCCTTGCTCATACGTTAAACTTTGATGACCTGAATTAAAATATCACGGCTCCCTTATTTCATAGCACTACTTCGTAAATTAGCATAACTTCTTTTCCATACCAGCAAGCATAGGGAGTTAAGGCCTTTAGAAACAACAAGACTATATTTAAATGCGGTCCCAGCGATTGCGATTCATTGCGAACAGCTACTACGTTACTAAAGATTATTAACAACTTATGCTATTTATGCTCCTCTGCGTTTTAATTAGGTGAAGAGCTAAGAACGGATTCGATTGGCGCCTTTGCTTTGCATTATATGTACCGTAGGCTCTTTTACTGAGCACCGCGTATCTCATCTTCATCTCTGCTAAAATGGATAACTGCAGATGTAGAATTTGCTCCGCTCAATTCAGAAACATTAATTCGTGCAGAGCACATATGCTTCGAGAGCATCAAGGTAGGCGCCCTTCAGTTTTTACCTACAGTTTCATTTTTGCTTCATCTAAGCTGAGTAAAGTGTAAGTTAATTAATGATGTATATTTATGCGGATTTTAAATTCGATTGCTGATTGATGAGCCGTATTAGGCATACTGACCGTTGCTTTGATCGGAATAATAGCATCTTATCCGACTAGGGATTAGATTAAGCTGATTTCGATTTTTTAAGCCGCTGAGCTATGCCATCTCATTAGCTACCAGCACAATTTTGGCACCGTATTTTGCATATTTTACATTTTAGCTGACTTTAATGTACATTGCCCAGCTTGCCCAGTGAAGTGCAGAACCATTGCAACGATCTTGCAGCATCAAAAAGGTAAAGACGTCTGCGAAATCTCTCTTTTATTCTTGTCTAATATCTTTTGCGAAAGCACCTTCTTTTGAACTTCAAAATAGCCTCGAATCACAATACGTGCTGCGTGTGCTCTAAACCATTTACTCAATTTGAGGAATACAGCAGCCACTTTATTGCAGCCCACATGAGTGAGTTTGCGTCTGTCTAATTCTAATTATATCTGATTTGCTCTGTCTTGCTGTAATGGTTTTAATATTTTACATGAAAACCCATGACTCCATGCCTTATTGTACCTTGCTGCAGCTCAAAAAACGGCGGATTCAGAAATGTGTCTTTGCTGCACAGAATGTAATGCAGGATATCTGACGTTGGAGGAAATGAAGGAACATTTGCTTATGCGTCATTTGTGTAAGTATTTTCTTGTCCGTCAGGCGCATTTTGTGTGGTTATGGTTTCACCGCGGTCTATTCAAATTTGCAGACTTGCACGATGTTTTGTTTGGGTAGAGTGCGGCAATGGACTATCACGCCAGCAAACCTTGTAAGTTTTCTGTATGTCTTGTCACTTCCACGCTTTCGCGCTACGAATTTTGACCTCATAGGGTAAGGTCATTCAATGAGTAGAGATTGTAGTTCTTTTACTGAAATGGAACCATGGAAGCACTGATGAGCAAGGCTCTGCCTGTGCATAATTAGCTAAGGATTGTTTGTTGAGCTAATAAGGCAAACGTTGTGCGTCGCACCAGGTCAGATGGCAGTTTTACGTGCAACCGATTTTTAAATGGATTATAGCGTAAAACAATCGTGATAATCATGCGCTTGTTTACCTGTGATACAGGACCACCGACAAGCTGCTCCAACTCACCCCTGCGGATACATACTTTGCTATGTGCTATAAGAACAAAAGCGTGTTCAATGTAAAAGAGGGTTACACATTTACTGTCATCTTCTACCTCAAACCTTGTTGCTACTTTAGAATACTTTACATTAAAACCTAAGAGGCTGGAGGAAGGAGCCGAAAATTGAGTAACGGTAGAGTGAACACAGCGTAGACGATGCAGATATTGTTATATTCACAGCTCCATTTAAATTGCGAGTGGTGTACAGGAAAGAGGTGCCAGTTTGATAAGATTTAATTTAGAAGTAAACGCAGTTGCATATTAAAACGAAATTAGACATTTGTCCCTTAGCAAAAGGAAATCTTTTCGCAAGGAAATTATCAGGCATCTTGATTAATACACAAATTGCGCTATTTCTGTTTGCTGTCAAATACTTGCCGTCATCTTTAGTCTTACAATTAAGAGTTGTGAGGATGAAACAGATAAATCCTTCAAAGTAATAAATACATGGTTCATTGATGAAAAGAGGTCATTAGAGAACTCTTCACCACCTAAGAGAGCCCTTAAGATAAGCTACAGCAGTTAGTTTTTAAATGTGACAATCATATTTACCTTGTGCTGTCCCTGAAGGCATTTCAATCATTTATTATGGTAGGAAAGCACAAAATAGCGTTGGATTACGCGCATTGGTGCTCGGTAGTTATGAATAACATGCTGAAGAGAAAGATAGCAAGTTGAATATAGAAGTAAACGGAGGAATTAGGGGTAATTGCTGACCGCGAGAATAATTGTGGAATGAAATAAGCAGCCGAGAAACGTGCTATGTGAAATGCGGTGTATGAATAGAATAGACGGAGAAGCCAAACAATTAAATCAGGCTGTTGAAAAACTAAGAGCCGCTAGAATAGAAAATCGCTTTGCAATTTATATTGGCCCGTGCGCTTAATTGGGAGAAGAGTAGTGTAAAATTGTGGCGCTGGCAGGTAAAAGGCTTAGATGTCTCATATTTTTGGCGTTCAGCTCTTGCACTGGTAAATTCTTTCTGAGTGATAATTGTAATCGAGGCTGATTCGGCAACCTGAATTGTGATTTTAGTGGCTGTTTTTAAATCAATGTTTGCTTTTCCTTAGGCATAGTTCAAAACCCACACATTTATGCCGATGACTTATTATCATTTAAGCGTTGCTTCTACTTTATCAGGCTTTATTTGAGCAAGTAAGATTGATAAAACTAAATGCTTTAGGCTGTAAAGATCAAGAAGCTGCAATTGCCATGTTACACGAAGACATTGGCACATGTCAAGGAGTGAGATAGTATTTTACACTCAGACCTCAAGTGTAATTTAAAGCATTTACAGCCGTAGGACTTATGTAAAGACACATTATAGTGAAGTAAAGCATTATCATTTTAAACATTTTACGGCACGCGGCACAAGAGTTATAAGGATGAAATTCTAATCCTCAATTTCACTTTGATTATTGAAATAAACCAGCTATTTTAATGTTTGCAGTTAAATGCTACGAAATTTCAGGCAATAATATTGTCAGTCAATTGCCCCAAACACAATAATTAGGAGCACTTAGTTCTCATCCCAGTGCAATTAGGATGATGGGGTTTGGATTGCCTTGCCTCTTATCCCTCTCAGTGTAGTCGGGACTGCTAAGCTACACTTTTATTGGGTTAGTTGACGCCTGAGAAGACTAGACTGCTGGCTTCGATTTAGGCAGATTGATGTAAATAAAAGCTTCACAAAATTCCGCAAATGCTACAATCAAGAATTCAGCGCTATGAAGTTGTGGCTTACTGAGTTACGACCTGTAGGACTCCCGATGTACATTTCATTCATTGCGTCTTTGGCGAGAGGATTAGATTCGCTTGCCTTTGAAGGATTCCACTCAGGCTGTGAGTGCTCTTGTTTCGCCCATCCGTAGCGTCCTTAAATAAAGTATCTATTAACCGTTCCTTGTTATTTTAATAGCCATCTCTTCTTAATATTTAGCGATTTTTCTGCATGCAAACATTACATTTGATTTAATCTGTGCTATGTTTGAACCCGTCTTTAGCCATTAGGAGGCAAATCTATCCAGCATATCACATCCTCTTTACATGCAGTGTGTCTGAGTAAATTAAATTGAATAACAGGCAAAGAGCTGTTAGTAAGACTGATCCCATATATAATGAAACCTAAATTGTAGGTGACTCAGAAAAGGCAGCTTGTTGCTCCTTCAAAACACGGCCATACTTTGTGGAATGTAAAAATTTTTGCCCTTCAGAATGCCTAGTATTTTACAAGTCTTTATTGGCAAGCAGCTTCTCATCCTGCACTAAGGGAAGCTAATTCAGAAGTTGTTCATCATGCGGAGGACTGCGAAGAGGGAAGCAGAATATGGCAAGCTCTGACACAGGTTTCTGTTGCTCAAAGGTATGGCTAATTGCGCGACTGCTGATCATCTGCTCTGGAGCCACTGTAGGCACTGTAATTTCTGTTGCAAGATCTCGTCCAACTCGATACGCCCTTTACCAAAATGGTTTTCTACAAATGCGCGATGCGCCCCTTGATGTTTGGGACCGTCACCTTAGGCCAAGAGCTCATGTTTTGCAACAAAAATGGCGGGCTTCTTTCCATTTAAGGTGATCTTTTCACTTCCATTTATATCTAGGCAAATAAATGCACATGCATATATGTAGGCGAATGCTCGGACTAAGGAGTTAAATCGGTTTAATTTTGGTTTATATCAGCCACGTTGTCACATCACTCCAGTATCTCATTACGCACATTTAAAATCGTTCAGCTGACCTGTTCGGGCATTGTCAAATTTACTCAGTGTATCGCAGAACCATTGGGCTGCTTTTATGTCATCAAAACAAAGGAAGAAGATGGGTCGTGGGGAGAGTTATACTCATTTTGCAAACAAGTTGTCTGTTTTAATTAACCTAATGTTTGTCGAAGTGAATGAGCTAACTATAGGACTTGCACTAAGACGCTGTTTGATTTCACATTAACTACAAAATCGCAGACTCCGACTTGAAACATCCAATTATACCAGGGTCTTCAAATCGCAAATTTATTCAACACGGTTGTGCTTTAAATGCAACAAAGTGCAGGCATTGCACCCAGCCTATCGTTTAGCTGGTGAACATAAGCCGTATTGAGAGGCGTACCCAGCATCCCCCACGTTCACTCTCTGACTTTTATTTACTCAAGTTTTCTTACCAATTATAGCTTACCACAAAATACAGCCCAGGATGATTTGACGAATCTGAGTTAGCAGGATGATCTTCTTTATTGGTTATAGGACATGCTATAGGTCTGTTGCGTGCTATATAATGTTAAGTCCTCTACATGTGAAGGTCCATGGAGATCAAATTCAATCGGAGCTGTGCAGACTTTGTAATGGCAAAACAGAGTAATCATTGAGGGTGCCTCCGCTCTCGACTGCCCATTAACATGCATGATTTTATCAACTACTCAGACATTGTCGGCCGAGAAAGGGCTCCTAAGGTCGTACAATGCAAGGGGATGCTGGTAACACACGAGCCGAGCCTGGTTGTTGGCGCAATGAATGTTTGCAACGACATACGCGAATGACCTCATATCACTGTGTCCTCAAATACATAAACTACAGAGTCATCACGCGCGTGAAAGTGAAAGTAAGCGCCGTGTCACGCTATTCAAAATGTTTTTGATTGAACAGCATGGTCTCATGAGGAGTAATACTTGTTCTCGCGGAGGTGCGGTGTGACTCACGACTTTAAAAGTTGATCAACTCCACCCACTTAATCGGCAAAACCATTGACCTGTGAAGCCTTCAATTCTTAATTGACCTTACATTAAGCATTGATCCTCTTTAGAAATCAGGCTGAACAAGACAGAATACCACGCCACTTGCTACATGTGCCGCTGCTTCACTCCCACAGGTGTCAACGGTGACGTCGATGATAATGGCAAGAGGCATGCTTCTAATACAACACCTTCTGATGTTCATCTCATTCTTTTCACTTCCACTATTCTCGCAAACTCTGCTTTTTTTCAGTAGGATCCTTATAAATAGCCATTGCACCCACCATTTCCAGTCTTCTTTCCTGTAAAGGCATCACTCCTAAGCCACCCTTTTGATTATCTGGGTAGAAACCTTGGTCTATCTATCGAAAACTTGATTAAAGCAATTTGCAATGCAAGTTTGCCTAAGGAACTTCAGCAATTGATGCTTGGCTAAACAATGCTTTGACAGCCTAAATGAGAAATCACGATTTGCGACCGCACTGCTTTAGACTTATCGAACATGTCACCTGTTGCCTATGAGAAGTGAGTGCAGATGAACTCCATATCACTGCCATCTCCTCATTGTCTCTCCTCTCTTTTTACACTTTGGGGCCACAACCCTATCCATGGATAAGAAGAGCCCATGCAAAACACGATGTACTTATTTTTGGCCTTTCATTGACTAAGCACAAAGGAGAATAATCTTGCAGAAACGTAGCTCAGCAGCATTGACGGTTTCTCTGAATGTATGGCCGAGTTAAATGAGTGCCGTGTCGACATCATAGAACTACCCCTTCCACCTCAGTAAACTGCCATTGCAGTGAGAAGGCTTAAATCAAGAGTGGCAGCTATGGCAAGGTAGAATACTAGGCTGAGGACGAATAATAAATAGTTTTTCGACAAATATATCTCTCGTTTGGTCGCTATCTCTCTTCCTTTTATCCTAGAGTCGATAACGCACTGTCACGCAATTCCACCTCTCCTTTATCTTCATTTCAAACAAATACGATGATATTAGTGCATTTAATTTTACAAATTCTTCCCTCCACCTTCTACTATCACCATATTTTGACATGCCATGCCACTTCCTGACCAAATTTCATGCATCTACCTTCCTTCTTATAGATCTAACAAATACACAAGCGATTGCTTTGCAACCTTTCAGCTACTTCACTCTTCGCCGCTCAAGGCCTTTCACCGCATTTTAGAACTCGAGCGGATTCGCAAATATTGTCTCGCTTGATAAACTGCCCGACAAAACAGCCTACCTTCTCAAACGGCTTGGGAATCGGTCACTAGCGCTTTAGCAAAATATAAGAGCCCTACGCTCACGAACTGCAAGGCATGTCCATTATACCTCAGGTGCACTATGCAAGGCATCTACATTTAGTTGTTCTATCAACCAAGCATCCAACACATAACTGGACAACATGGTAAAAATGCAGCCGAGACAGCACTTTGGTGGCCCCAAAATACTGATTACATAAGTTGATAAAACGAAGCCAGCTAAGTCAGAATTCGCCGTGGCTTAAGCACAGTATAGTGAGCTATGCCTTTTTGAGACTATCCTCATTTTGCAGATGCGAATGCTTGAAAGTGAGCAAACTGAGCATATACACTTCGGCACGTGAATAATTAAAGCACTAAAGGCAGTTGGTGAAATTGTCTAAATGAGTTAGTCCACATTCACTGGCCTGTGCCTGTCATACATGCGGCAGACTCGATTGCAAACGACACGGGATTAGTCTTCCCGTCCTTGGCATTCATACTCCCAGAACTAGTGAAGCCATGGTTTAATCGCAGTTCATTAAACTCAGAGCAAGAACCAGAGTTTGCTTTTCTCACATCGAAAACCGATGAAAAAACCTGCAAAGAGATCCGCGTTCACTTGTTGGCTCACGTCAAAATAAAGCATTCAAGCTGACATCTAAAAATCTCATCACCGCTACAAAGGTGAGTTAAAATCGGCTAACGGGTTTTGATTAGGTTAACTCAGCGAAAGCATCTATGCCCTTAGCTGGACGAAGCTAATATGTCGCCATATTGGTTAGCAATTTTAAACCAACCGAATTTATTAGGACCTGCCGACAGATTCCACTCCGTACGGTTACTATCCAGCATTCAAGTATTTAAGGAAGCAATTTCGTCCATTAGCACTTGCTAGCCTTTTCTAGCCTCATCAGCGTGAATGCAGTAGCATGGTCATTACACCGCTGGTCTAAAATTTGACCAAATGAAATGGACTGGAATTGGGGTATTTTAAGACTTTTGCCAGCGACTTTCAACTGTGCTTTCCTTACATGAATAAAGGCCTGGTTGAGCTTTTTACGCTTCAATTGCTTCATTCCTTAGCTCATGCGATTGAAACATTAAAACGGACAACGTGTAAAGGTTTTCCCTGTATTTTTAGAGATTAGATTCGGTTTTCTCAAGTCCCTACCTAGCTATCTCTAGCGACCTCATTGCAATTGCACATGCTATTGTTGAGAAGGTAAACATGGGTCAAGTGGACGCTATAAAATCTTATTCTATTAAGTCTGATTATTCGCTTCATGCGTTTTTATCCTATTATGCAATTTTCTGTCATTCAGTAAGTGTCAGTGTTCACATAGAGTTCCACAGACAGCATAAAATAGATTAACAGCCCTTCTCAAGACGACGGTATCCTCTAATAAATTAAATGAAAGCTATTGCCTTCCTTTCAACGACAAGAAACTAGCCATTCAAGGCGGTTCCTCCTTTACCTGCTGAGGTGGCAGACTTTGTCATGAAATTTAGAATGCTTCCAACTGCGCTATTTAATAAAAGGAAAGCTGTGCTCACGATGCTGAAAAGGGTGCTTTGACCTGATTTTGTCGTGACCGTGACCAAAAGTCTATCCTTAGTTAGCAAAATGTGGGTTCCAGTGGAGCTATGTCCAATGCCACCTTTAATAGGAGTCCAAATTATAAGGTCGTGACACCGTTATCTGATGGGCAGTTCAGTCATGTCGCAGTTATTTACTAATCATGAATCGCAGTTTCATGAGTTAGCACAAAAGCCATAGACAAAAGGAAGGAAGCGGTTTATGCATCTTTGTCAAAATGTATTGGGTGTGATGTGAAAGAACCGCTTGTTAAATGACGGCTGACTACGTGGCCTACTGGAGAGGACGTCTAGCTGCAGATCAGAAAACTGCAAGTTGGAGTCCTGCCGGAGCCGCAAAATCTTTCGTCTCCCCGCTGCTTGTATATCACCGTGTCTGTCTAATAACGAATTGCAGCAAAAAGGATAAACGAGCTGCCTACCTTAACGCTAGAGACAGGAGCAGTAAACCTGACTAAAATTTGGAGATAAAATGACATCATTCCTGGTGAGAGGCTAGATTCCTCGACATCTACTCAATCAGGTCGATGCTCTAACCTACCGATATGCCTCACCACCACTGACCCTCTACCCCCTTTCCCCTTCATTCTCTAACTACCAACTCCCTCCGACTCCTTCACCCTCGTACTCACCCCTCATACTCACTTCTCATGTTCCCTCACTTGGCTTCTCCTGCTTACTTTATTCACCCCTATTGTCAACCTCTCTACTTCGGCCAGATGCTATGCTCCCCGATAGTTAAAGCGTGATCAATGGAGTTGCGTAATGCATTGGTGGACAAGGAAGAACTAGGAGAAATATGTTTTGCTGTGTCCGTGGCTCGGAGATTAGAGCAGCTTTGAACCAGGTGAGTTTTGCCTACCTCATCGTCTCGGCTCTACCATGCCATGTTTCCTTTGCAGCTATCCGCTCTAGCAAATGTGTGGGTAGCTTATTTAATGTTATTTTGCTTCTCTGCAAAAATTAGGTGCATAAGGAAGCTGACATTTAGAACTTTCAATTAACATAGGTCTAAGCCGTGCTTTTGGGGTTCTAAAGCATTCTTATTCTGAACAGTTTTAGAAAGGCGCAACACTGCTACATTGCCTGTCTGAATACACATTTCAACTAATAGGCGGTGATTACGAATCCGTTGGTAAAAAGAATGACTTCAGCAATTGGGGATAAAGCGTAGCATGAATGAGCACAGCCTTCAAAACCATTTTTAATTTCTACGTGATTACTGCACTCAATACAAAGGCCTGAATACTGGGGTTAAAATAGAAACACCAGCCTTATAACCCTGACAGCTGAGATTGCATATCCCTCACTCAACCATAGTCCATCCAAACCACATAGCACACGGTCCAAAACTTATGTAGCGCATCGATACTCCGGACGGGGTGAAGAAACTAAGCCTAAAGCAATTCCAGCGGGGAGTGTGTGAAGTTAAATTAACTTACTCGTAGATGAGGCACAGTAACCACGTCCGAGACATGTGAGCTCATGCGGTAATTGTGTAATTGTTGTTTCCACCCGAATATGCAAACAATTGAGTGACATGAAATGGGGCATAATGAAATAAAGCTGAAACTTCGCATCTAGTAAAACGAAGGATGCCCTTCGAAGTGGACTTAGATATGCAAAGGTATTGAAACTGGCTGCAATAATTAATATCTGACAGGGTGCGAGAGATTATGAGATGGCTTGTTGCACTTCCATATGGAAGTGCAATGGATCCACCAAAGTGAATCGTGCATTCATAATTGTACCGCCTGCAACATTCCTTTGAGTGTCATATTTGACTGATGATATAATTCACGCATTCTTTAGTACAACAATACACCCTCAGGCAAGTAGGTTGCGAGTAAAATGACCTCTTATTCGCCGAAGACCTATTGACATATAAAACCTTCGTTACTTTAAATTGTTATATATGTTCCTCATGCTAATCCGCATGGGGGATGGAGCTGTAAAAATAGCCGAAATATAAAATTCCTTATAATCGGTTTGACTTAATTATGAATTGTAAGCGTTCATAGGAATCGGATTGCTAATCACTGCATTGAAAAGCTTTGGAAGCATTTCGGATGGAAGTCGAAGGGTTGTGAGCAAAGTAACTGGTGGATAGAATCCACTCCCATCCTGGATCAGCCGAGCAGAAATTAACCAGATTTGGGATGTCAAGGTAGTCATTCATTTTTAAGCCATTTTGGGCGGTAAATCAGTAATTTTAAGTTGTAGTCAAATTTGTGCCTAAATTGTTGGCAATACATGCGATCGCTAGTAGCATGACGACAGGCTGAATCAAATGTAATGAAAGTAGAACATATGCACAAACAGAAAAACAAAGCATAAGAACAACTCATGTAGAGTTTTCTGGCGCCTGTCGTTATCAGAGTAAGCCAGCGTGGATTGGCGTGTGACCAAGGTGCGAAGGTTAAATAATTGGCGTCAGAGAGGCGCCAAAACATTGCTACAAAGTCACGCAATTGCCATGATCACCTGATTTATCATTGCATACCCATTACAAATGCGATGAACTGAAATAAGAACTCAAGACCCCTTATGCATAGTAAAAACTTAATGCAGCAATGATATCCACGCCAATACCTGTTTATTGCTGATGGGTAACTACATGGTCCGATGGAAACCGTTCCTCTGATGCCATTTTCCTATAAAAGTTTAACTCATTCGTCAGTCAAGCCATTGAAGAGTGAATGAAATATTGCCATATTGTTTGATTGCATACAGTCTCCAGGAGACGAAGTATTCTGAGAAGGGTATTTCAAAATTGCTTGCTATCGATAGCAAATTTTGGCAACTTTCATGTTTTACGGTCCAAGGTTTAAGCACACAGTAGTGTTATTTCAAAACAAATGATCGCTTTTGAAGACTAATGTAACTGTCGATTGCGGCTTTATCGACTGCATTGTACAAGGGATCGGCCGCATTTCTTTCGTTTCGAACTCCAAATTGCAGAAAGACTCACAAGACAACCACTGCTGACTGCTATTTACTAACTACTGGCCATGTCTTCCATGGCAGCGGCCCTACCAGAACAAAATTTTCCAAAAGGTCTAAATGCACAGTTCTGCAACTGAGCAGCATGTTACAGGGAATAAGGAGTTATATCCTGCCATAATTAAGCTGAAAATAGAGAAACCTAAATTCAATCTAACATGAATCTGTTTGTGGCGACCCAGAAAATATCTCTCAAATGTCGTTTTAATGGCCGAAAGTCTGAACGAGCTTAAGTACGCTATATTCACTACTCGGCACAAACACACAAAAGCGCTTTAGGGATGTCACTTCCGCAGTTTACGGTTGCCTTTCCTGACTAACATTTAACGATACAGTCAGTTATTGTCACCCTGCATCAGCTTCTGATCAGGACACTTGTATGCGGAGGTATTTAATAGATAGAGGCAGTGGTGGTGAAGTTGAAATGTAATTAAATCTATTTGCTTTAGATGAATTTATGTAGGATTTGTCTGCCACCAAAGGGCAAGAGAAGAATGAAAGAGTAAATTTCAGACGCACTTAAGTGCGGCAAAGACTGTGCCTAATACCAAATCCATATTGTGGGCATATTAGTGAATCAGTCAGCAAAAGAGTTCACAACTTATAACCGAAGGGGCATGCTTTAACTAAAGAGCACGCAATCGCGCCATTCAGTTGCGTATGGCCCAGCTTAGCCACAATACAACCGAGATTTGAAAAACAAAGTGTGCTGGAACAAGTGAACAAAGGACAAACTAAAAGAAGATTAAGAATAGGACAAGCAACTCATGCGTTTCGCCAGAAGGTTGATATCTAAGTCAAAGATGTGCTTTTCTGTCTAGAGTCTATGCACCAATCGGTGCTTTACCATCCAAGATGCTCAAGGGATGAATAATGAGAGTCGACAACGGTTTTTTGTCAGGAATTTTTTTATTAATATTGGCGCTTGTAATCTGGTGAGTAAGACAGTTCTCTCGCTTTTTTTATTATAATAAGTTTGCTCAATCTGGAATGGCTAACTTCCAAGCATGACATATAAAGTGGTTTTTAAAGAGCTTGCTATTGTTTTTTGACTTGGACTAAGTGATGCGTTGCGATATTGCGTTGCCAAAAGCCGGAAGGCGGAAAAGCATTGAGACAACTTTAAAAGGGGCGTCGGATGGAGGTGTCGAAGAAAGTGACAGACGACCCTAAAAAAGCGCTGCATCGCCTGCAAAGAAATAGCTCTTAACACTGCACTGACTTCAAAGTATATGCGACTTTATTCACAACATTGCAACCGTAGATATAATCGCACTTCGCTGTCCAAATTTGTTCTCTCTTAAAGTTCTGTTCTTGCGAAATTTTGCAAGGAGCGTTAAGAATGTTTGGTAATGGTGGCTTTTCCTGCCTCTCCGTGTACACTAGCGAACTCCAAGTAATACCTTAACTGTGATATTAAAATGCCCTCGGGTAACGGACAATAAGCACCAACAATTTATGTTCAGATTGCTGCAAGACTGCTCAATGCGACTAGTGCGTCAATGCAAAATCCTTGCATACACTTTAGTTTGTCGATGTAAAATATAGTTCTGTAGTATAGCATCAACGGAGGCAGTGCTCAAGGACTTCCGAGTTGCTGAACAACTGCAAATTATGCGAATGAACACGTATTAATGATTTTGTCGACTGCCGCACCTCCGACATTTCTTACCTACCCCTCACCCAAACAGGCAATGATGGTGAAGCCCTGCATGATGCTATCCACATTAGAGCTAAACAGAATAGCATGATATAAGAGAAATCTTTATCAAATCACTCAGTTGTGGTGTTGGGTGTGGAACATGGTAAGGTTGAACAATTTCTAGCTGCGATGAAAACAAAGACTTCTTTGGAGACCAATCCCGTGGCTCCTTCTAAGTCCCAGGTAAGGTTCAGGAAAGATGCCATTGAAGAGACCTTATAGGTACTTGCCATGGCTAGATTAAAAGAAGGATGCTACGAGAGAAAGTTGGGCTCGATTCGGGCAACTTAATGCTCTGGTTAGACAGCCATTGTTATTAATCATGGGGAACTATAGGCTCCTTAAAGGTTATGCAACCGCCATGCTGCCTAGCTAATTACCGCGTCAGTCGTACTTCAGTACTTTGTGTGGTTGGGCTGCTGATGTTTCGAATCCCCCATCTTAAATTGCATCGAGCCTAGATTTCCATGCTCTACTTTCTGTGCTCTTAGGCTCCAGCCAAATCATCTCATCGCCTCACTTGCACCCCTTGTGCTTGCATCAGAACAGGCGGCTCTAAAAATAGCTGTTACAGCATAAATGCATGATGCGAGGTCGTATGAATTGAGGTAGGGACTAGAATTAGTTCAAACTCAGGATGGAACAAAATTGGCTCACACATTTGTGGTTGTGATTGCGCCAAAGCATAGTGCTCAGAAAAGATAGCAGATTTTACACCAAGTAGGATTACGCCTACGAGGCCATAAAAACCAGTATCGATCAGGTTTTACGAAGACGCATTTAGGCCAGAGGAGACATTTCAACCCAATTTAAATGTGCGATTATTTGCTTTGATGCTGCCATTACCTTGAATTTTTACACTCGGTTTGAGAAGCAAAATCTGGGTAGAAATTTCTTGTAAATGGATCTACTAGGCAGCAAATTGTTTAGCAGTATGCATTGAGTACTAGAAAATTCTAGTTATAAAGCGATTCGTTAGGACACACTTACGACAAAAATCCCCTTGGAAATAAACAAATGGTGTCTGGCCGACACATCATATTATCAAGTTAATTGCAGTGCAGTAGTTCATAAAGGCGACAAATAGGTAGGCGCTAGTTAGGATTGCGTAGGTCTAATCTGAGTCCAGTGACAAAGCTGTGATGCTGCTAACGTGTAAATAGATGCATGCATGTCTTCTCTGCTAAATCCTCTTAAACAATTTTTTCAACCAAGATGTGAAATGTGCCACAGAAGTTAGCTTTTAAAGGTCCTCCGATAATTTCTTAGTTACCAACGGATTCTCTTCCCTGTCTTTTGAAATCCATAGCACGATTGCCTAACTTGGTGCAGATTTGTGAACCCAAGCCGCTCAATTTACCTTTCATGCAGGCGGCGTCATAAAGAAGCCTACGCCGCCATTAATGGTTATTTGGGCTAGTGAGTAAAGAGTGAAAGGAAAGATTGGGCATTAATGCTTCCAGTAATGCCACCATGCCTAAGTATAACCACTTTTCTCTTGCAACACTGCTAGGAATAATAGGAAGTTTTAGCCAAAGACCGAAAATGTTAGTGAGACAGAACTGAGTTGAAAGTAGAACGAGAATGGATGGTAGATAAGGAGGGAAATCCAAAGCAGGTGTAGAAAGAACAAACTATCTCTATAATACAACTGATAAAAAGGGGTAAAACTGCTTCGAAAACATGTTATAAATTTCCCATTCCATCAAGCGGTAAGTGCCCAACAATGCATTTCCTGACCTAGTCTAAACGACTTTCCTTTCTTTGCCCCGATTTCTCACCCATCGACTTCGTCAATGTTTAATCCCGGAATACTTTAGCATTTCTATCGATGCACATGCCTTTCTTCCTTTCCACATTTCCTCCTTCACCACTGTACTCCCTCAGTTTTCTTTGCCAATATAGACAATTCGCATTTTGGTCGCACATGCATTGTCAAATATTATAACAAGAAATACCACAAGAATTTTAAAAAGCAGCCTTCTGATTCCCAACTTTGTGCGACTCTTAATCAAAATAGATAAAAATAGCTCACCTCTATCGCTTTGTTCTCCTAGCTTTTCTTGTCAAAATAGAACTCCTTCCACAGGCCAAACACTTCTTGTTCGGTTTTAAGACATGAACTGCCTTAGTCTTCTGCGGAACTGAATGGGCTGCTCATTTCTAATGGATAAAACTAACGGAACCTTGTAATCTTTTATTCCTTACTTCACTAAAATCTAACCATTGCTCTTCAGTCGCATCTAAATAGCAAAATGGTAAAATGAGAACTTCTAGGAACATTTACAGAAGGAGGCACGATACCCATTTTAATTCCGATCAATTTGGAATCTACCAAAATAGAAAAGAATTTTGCGCCACCAAGCGTTGATTTAACTGCCAAAAGTACCGTGGGTGTAAGTGGTGAGGTATAAGCATTTCATATTCATGAATGACAGCTTCCATTGATGCCAATTTTAGTTCAGCAAAGGTCTTAACAGGATTGCCAATTTAAAGGCTGCCTGTAACAAAGAAGGAGAAAAGAAACAACACGTGGTTTGCCTGTAGTAAAACTAAAGGTTAGTCACTTGCCGAGTGAGCCGTAACTGACCTTAACTTTATCTAGGTGTCGATGTGTACGATTTATACGCAATCACATAATGCACGAATTCAACAAAGGCAACTGTAGAACTTTGCGACTTACCCGAGGGTAAAAGTAGGCATATCACTTAAGCAGAACAACTATATTCATAACGTGGAAAGAATTTGTGCTTGTAGCGTGGCATTGAGGTTAGGCTACCCAACGAAGGTACGGTGGTAGTCCAAGTGACCGTAGACGAGACTGAGAGCTCAAAAATCAACAAATGCGAACTTTTGCTCCGAGTATTTCCATTACTATGCTAATCAGAAGTAGCATGGTGCTTGGTGTAGCTATGGACAACTAGCCGAGTCCTCAATTATCCGGAGAAAGCATACCAGTAATTCATGCTAACAGTGCACAGATGTAGTACTTGTCTTCTTTAAATGTGTTTTGTAGGCCAGAGGCGAAGGAACAATTTGAGCCTGATCGCCAAGCAATATGGTCCCTCTCTGAAGCGCGCCTCATCCTCGTCTTGAACTCTTCTACAGTAGCTTTCTCTACTCCCTCCCTTACTATTAGTAGAGACGTCAAAGCGTGCTCAGCCTTCTAATAGTGAGGGTGGAAAGGGGGAAGAGAGGGAACCTTCCACACAGATCCTCTGCCTATGCCTAATACGAGAAGGCCCATTACTCTGAGACGCCTTAATCGTCCTAGACGAAACGGCTGATCACTAGCGTATTATCAGTGTGTTGCAGAATTGCCTGTGTCTCAACAAAGAGATTCAATTTGTGTTCGTGTCTTTTGCTTACGACGTACGTCTAAGGAAACGTAAGCATTACACTATTATATCAATAACAAGTGCGGAATGTGAAAAACCAGGTTAATCAAACTTAGCCTAAAGGTTGCTAGTTATCAAAGAACAACCTATAAAACGACTCACCGAGACCTTGTTTGTGGCGTGAAAATCATTAAAATTATAACGTTGTGTTTAGAGTGTCCTACAAATGCCTTGCAAAACTGCATTTGCTTAGTCTTATTGGTTAAAAAAGAGAAGTTATGTTTTCACTGTGATATTTAAGGTAGATTAGAATTCCTGCAACAACTATTTGTTTTAATCGTGTCTAATACCCCTCTTATGTAGCTAGCGGCGTATATGAAGGGATGGCCTGAGTGTGTTCGTTGCTGTGCATGTTTCGTGGTTCGCGCTAACGAGTCCAGGTATGTGAGTATTCATAATTGAAATTTTTGACTTATTTTATGCGTATGCATAGGTAGCCCTTTATTATAGACATGAAAGTGTGGCTAGCGAATTTCGAGGCTTGCTGAATTCGTGGTTCGTGTAATGCTAAGATTCTGTTAACTCGCTTAATTAAATGCCTAAGCGCATTTTACTTTAGGGTGATGTCTGCTGATTTTGGCTGTTGTAAGTCTTTTGCAAGTCATGATGAAGGTTGAGGAGTCTGTTTTTACTATTATTTGTTACCACTACTTCATTTGTGGGCAATGAATCGCGTATTAAATCGATGGACTTGCCGCTTGAGAGCAGTCGAACTAATTGAGACGAAACAGAGGTAACCTTCCTGGTTATGTGGCATTCATTGAAGAAACAACAAAATTGATTCCAGGAAACTGTAAGCGGATGATGCAGCGATTGTGTGGTGCAAATCTCTACCTCAGGTTTCTGTCTCTAGCACATAGCTGAACTGAAACTGTTGGCTACAGTCATTCTAGTGGTTCACTGTGGGAGTTCACTTATCATGTGGCGTTTGCATGGCTTCCTTTCCTTTGCTCTAGTCGATTTAGAAGTTGCTGACTGCAACGACAAGTGCAAATGAAAAGTTGCATGCTGACCTCGGTGAATGGATAAAGAATCATGATTGTTGGGAAGGTGGGAAAGCGGTTTGGGTGTAACGCATCCATCGTTCCACTGAGAGATGGCATAACACCAGGAATCGTCTGAGTGTGGACGTGAAAGGAGATGCGAAATATCTTGGATTTGAAAATGCTAGAATCATAAATCGATGGTTTATTTCTAGTTAGTGATATTATTTAGGCCTATTTATGCGGGAATTTGATATCTCTTTAAGTAAATTACATGTCTTTAGCAGCAGGCGGTGAGCTGGAATGATTTCACTATATGGATTTGATTTATTCGCTTCCAAAAATGCTACTACACGCCATTTTTCAGTTGTAAAGGATATGATCAATGCTCCCTCTCCGCTGTACAGTCGCTGGTGCGCCAAAAGGCTTGTCACTCTTTCATCATAAAGCTTACTGCCCAATTTGATAAGGTGTGATTAATTTAGCACTCCATGGATGAGGTGGAGAAATGCAGTGAAGGCGAACGCTCGCGGTGTTGAGTTCTTGGTGGGACTGTAGGTGTCACGAGATGGATTCTTTCCTCGCCTCTTTTCTCGGCCGTAAGTGCAGCTGAGGTCTTGGTGACTCTATTGCCTTGTAGGAAGTGCAGTAAGTGTTCACCCTCTTCTTACCAACGTTGCATGCATTTGATGCGTTGAGTAATGCAGAGTGGCCTAATGTCGTATCTTGAACGCGTTTTCCTTATTTGTTTGTTATAATTGGCTGATGTGAAGTGCTATAAGCATATTGGGTGAGATTGGAGAAGTGAAACACACGCAAGGGTGTTCTTGGTGAATAAATGCATTTATTTTATGCAAACGAGCTTTTGATGAAAAAACAATGGAGTATCTAAGCTGTTGTGAGTCCTTTGAAAAGAGGATGGGTGAAGTCATATTTTGGGGGTTCATCCTTTTTCTTAACGTACTCTATGAATCGGTCATTTGGTGGCCTCTTTAGCTAGATTTTGCTTGCATTGGACACGAGCTAGCCGATGAACACGCAGGGCCGCGGTGTCCCTTTTGCAACTTCGTGGCCTACTTTTCATCTGTGGAGCGCCACAACAGTAGTCTCTATTGTGATTTTTTTATTTCCTTTCATGCATCTCCTTTGGATTATGGTAGTGTTGTCATTGGCATTCAGTGTTTTCTAATTGTTAATGATTCATAAGGCACTAGTGACCATCATAATTCAGTTGTTAGGTTGGGTTGGCACAACTGATTGTCTGTGTGGTTTGGCCCAAGTTAGTACTCTGCAGCGAAGATGGCAGCAAGACGTATGAACTGCACGTGAGAAAATATTGCGTTTATATGTGATGGTAGTCCAGATTCATCCTAGTCACCGTGGTATCTCAGTGTGGAGGTAGAACTTGTCCTTGTAAATTCACAGAGGCAAATTGGTGGCGGATGAACTAACGAAGCCGATCAGAAGTATTTCTGACGTCAATTCTCTTACAGGCTCTGCCTCAAAGGAATGAGGTAAAAGCTTGCGTCTGCTTCGCTTATAGTTAGGGCGTTACGCAGAAATGTTGGGCTAGTCTTTGTCATGAGCTCAGCAAGGCGTTTGCGTAATGGACTTTAATGCAAATACCGATTTCATTGCAGTGCTTTGACATTATAATTATTCATTTTTGAGTTAACGGTTACCCTTCAGTGCCTGATTGCAAGTTTTTTCATCTATCCTGCTGTCACTTTCACTAACCGCCTTTATACCTCGTTAATCAGTAACATCGATTTTTACCGTTATCTCCACTTTCCTAACTGACAAGGAGTGCGATGCGACAAAGGCGATGGCTGACACATGACGATTGAAGCGACACGACTTAACAACTTTGAGCTCCCTTCTGCAATATCATCACCAAGACCGTCAACTTGGATTAGCCGTCAACAGTCTCCTCGACATGCCAATCACCTTCTGCTGCCGCAGTGCTGCACTTAGCGCTGACTCAGGTGACGTCTATTTCGCCAAATTCCTCATTCCACTGATAGCCCTCGCCCGCCAACTGTACTTCTTTGTACTCCTTTTGTATTTGGTGGTAGCGTACATCCTTGACAGCGTTGATGAGTGGCAGGCAAATGGTGCCACCGACTTGCTGATTACTGTTGTCGCTTCTGAAATCGAGGACACTAATGCTGATGGTTGTGGTGCCACTGCTGTTGCCCTTGTGCCTTCCGTTGAGGCTATGGATTTGGTGACGTGGCAGTTCGTCGGTGTGATATGGAACGTGCAGGTACTGTAGATGATAGAGACGAATGATCTCATAAGATGGTGGCATATGGAGCACAAGTGGTTCATTTGTTCACTGTTGTCCTGCGGAAAAGATGGAGAGAGGGTTTTGCGACACCAACTTTGTTTGAACTGCAAGTTCTCTTCCCTTCCCTAGTATACACGCTGACGGGGTTAAACTGAACATTTATTTGGCTAATCAATAGTCACTGAAATTTAGCTTAGATATTTGCCTCTTTTTCCTATTCTTTAAACTAGACGAAAATTATGAAGACTTATTAGTCGACTGACATTTATTTGTAAAATCAAAATTTTCTCTACTAATGCTGTGTGCTAGATTTCATTACAATGCTTGCAAGATTATCGCCTGCATTATATGCCCCTTTACAAAGATTATCCTCATTTGCTAAGATTTTAAAATACTAGGACTGCTGCCTGATGGTTGAATACGGCCGGTTGTAGTCTGCGACGAACCTGTGCTTAGACCACCCAATAAAGTGATTCAAATTGCATGTACTTCCCAGTTGTCGAGTGAGCACTTTAAGCGACGTTTGGTGTGGTTTTGCGTTGTGATGACTACAAACCGAATGGTGTTTGTCCACAGTACGCAAAATGTACTTCGTCGTTGTCAAATGTGTGACGGGTTCAACTAGTTAAGGTTTCCGTCTAACTCTCGAGTGATATTCGCTAAAAAAATGACAAGAAAAGAAAGCCGTGAGAACTTGCCACCAAAGGTGAGCTTCTTTTTATGCATTTATAAGTAGATCAAACTTGAATGAGAACTCCTCAGCTTGCGACTAACCGTGGTTCAAATGAGAAGATCTCGAGCCAGATTGTAACAGAGTGCAAGCATTCGGTCTGTGAGCACCCCGTGGTGGTGGAGCGTTTGTCTGTGCTGTCGCGGCACTGAGGCGACTCTCTTCCTTTTAAATGACTTTTACGATTTTCCATTGGTAATCGGTGATCCGCTGTGAGTCGCCTGTTGCGTTCTTATGATGTGCTCTCGAGAGAGACTGACGAAATGGGAGCATTCTGTATGTAAGCACCACCTGGTAGTTGGGCGTTTGCCCAAGTTATCGCAGCACCAACGCGTCTCTCCTCCTTTCAGATCCTTTCACGTTTTCCAGTGTTGCAAAGGAGAACTGCTGTGACAGTCGCCAGCTGTGTTTGTTATGAGGAGCTCTTGAGAGACTGTCGAAGTGATATCATTCTGAATACGTTCGCATTGCCCTATGAATCCCCTTTTCTGTGCTGAACTGCAAAGACATAGTGCTACAGTTCCTCGTACCATTGTACAACTGAAATTTCCATCTCCTTCACTGTTTCTAAGCAAGTCAGTGCGTAAAAATCTGCCCTCACTACGAGCTGTCCCGCTATCTGCAACACTGTTGCAATGCTTGCCTGAATCCGCCTTTGAACTGAGAGGCGATCAGTGACCACGAATAGGTTAGTGGAGGGAGCATCATCTGCAACTGAGAATGAAGCTAATCTGAATGAGCTCTGCCTCGATCACTGGTTCCCCTGCCTATGTTATTATTGCACATAATACGAGGGCCTAAGGAACAAAGCTAACAATGAGAAACCATTTGTATTACACTGACAGCTGAGATAGTGGATCACTACCCATTACAGGATCCCTCACCCAGCCACGGCTCGTCCGAATTACATAGTGTATGGCTAAAAAATACTCAGTACATCAAATTCCAGCATTTGTGCAAATTTGTCTCTGCATTACGGGGTCGATATTCTAAATAGGGTGCAAAAACCAGGTCGATGACACACCCTGACGAAGATTGCTTAATGTAAGTAATATTGACTAACCCGCGGATGCGCCACAGTAGCCACTTTTGAGACGTGCGCATGTATGTGGTGGTCGGACCTTGTTGCATGCACTCGAAGGTGAAAAAGATAAAGCGACATAAGACGGGACAAACTGGAATGAAACTGGAACATTGCATCCTGCAAAATAAAAGATATTTTTTGAAGTGAGCTCTGATGTGCATAAGGCAAGGAACTATCAACCTACTCCATACCTTCCATTCGATAAAATCGTGTGATCAAGGGCTTATTATTGGTGACACTATCTGCGAACAATCGAAGGGACCGCTTGCTTGTCATTCACTTCCTTCGGCCTGCATGCTGCCCGGGTAGGTGCTTTTCCGAGGCACATGTGTCTCAACGCTTCCCAGTCTACTCATTCTTCTTGCATCGAACGCATGCACCCAAGCTACACGAGTGGTTATTGCTGTGTGATCGATGCATAGCATGCCCGTAGGAAAGCATGCGATTTCTGGCGACAATCAATTGTTGAAGTTATCATGCTTGAGACGAGTAATTCTTTAGCAGAGCCCAATTTTGATTCGAGGATGAAATTAAATGTGCGATCAATCACATGTGTTTATAAGCAGGCGATAAAGTAGATGAGCAGATGAGAATACTAAAGAATAGACGATTAGATGAAGAGGCAAATAAAGGGAATGAATGATTGCTCGTGCATCTTGCAAAATTTATTCACAGCAACAAACAGGCGCCAGGATTCGCCATGACTCCCATTTCATCGAATGTTGCTCAGCTAGTCACCGGTCAGCGAGAGCAGTACCTAGTTAGGCGCTGATTTCAGCGCTGAGAATGTGGCGAGGGGAAGAAGGCGTGGGGGACATGAGAAGTGAATATAAGAGAGTGAGTGTGAAGGTGAATGGGTGGGAAGGAGATTGTAGTGAGAAAGTGAATGGAAAATGAGAGTAGAGAAATGGCGGTGGTGGTGGTGGTGGTGGTGGTGGTGGTGGTGGTGGTGGTGGTGGTGGTGGTGGTGGTGGTGGTGGTGGTGGTGGTGGTGGTGGTGGTGGTGGTGGTGGTGGTGGTGGTGGTGGTGAGGCAGGTTGGTAGGTTAGGGCATCGCTCTAATAACGTAGACGTCGAGGATTCAAGCCGCTCACCAGGCATGATAACTTCCTCATCCTTCATACTATTAGTCGATTTAGTACCTCCTTTCACCTAGTAACAGAGTAAGTAGCACATACATGTCTCTTGATGCATTTTTGTTGTTAGGCATGCATGGTGCCACTGCAAGCAGAGGAGGAGGTAGAGAATCCCTATTGCTTTGGCGGTATTCTAGTCCGGAATCTTTCGATCCGTAGTCAGACCCCCTGCCCATTAGGCCACTTAGTCAGTCAGCAAATTACCTCTTTACCTCTTCTTCTCTTCTATTATCATCAACATCTGCTGTTGCTGCTGCAATTAAGCAGCACACATCCTCCTCATATCGGTCTACTCGTTGCAACGGTAATTCAATAGCGCTAATGTTTCCTTAAGTACGAACTACTTCTGCTTCCAATGACGCCTGTAGCATTGGTAGTAGCTGTGTTTGCTGCAGATGCCTTCTGTATCAGACATGTCAGCCGGCGACAAACGGGCGGTGAGGAGCTCTCAAGTCCTTCACGACGTATGAGTTTCATGCCACAATCCTACAGCAAGATCACAAACAGAGCGAGGGGACCTACTGCTTAGAAGTGATTGCCAACGAGAATGGCAGGTTTATTCTAAATATTGCTCAGTCCCAAGCATCTCTCCTACTATCACTCCTAGCGATGAAGGCCTGGTGGCTAATAAAGGGCATACACTTTATCAATCCAAAAGTTTTTAAATACTGATCCGGAAAATGAGTTCCAATTAACCTATTAAGACATACCTTTGGTCAAATTAGAGTGAGTTTCGAAGCGTTGAGGGTTTAACTATATGAATTCATACACAAATATATTTTGTACACGGCCTAACCTAAATGGCGCCTTTGCGTTTGCGCAAGCTTCTTGCATTCGTTTGCAATTAAAAACTCCCAACACGCAGTCAGATTTGGTGGCTAAAAGCGTAAATTATAGAACTCTATAGATCATCGACGTCAGCACTGCTATGAATGAGAGTAGGTAATTGCTCTTGCGGCCAATAGATGCCCTATCTGTGGTTTTAAGTTATAAGGCGGCAAATAACCAAACCTGCATCCTGCTTTTTCCGTACCTAGGTAAGTACACAAAATGTCGTTCTACCTCCTTTGTGCCAAAGAAGAGGCAGCACTGCCTCAACTAAGTTAAGGGGCATGGAGGAACTATAACATAGTTTTGGATATCGTTGTTTATGGGAGGTAGCAAAGAGTTTTCGTAGGAATGCCAACCTAAAGAAAGTGTATGAGTGGGACTAGGCATAAGAAAAGCAAAAGCATTATGGACAGCTGAATAAAAATTGCAATTTTTTATCCTTCCAAGTGCGAACAGCTGCTCATGTTTGCACATACATCTTACCAAAAGAGAAATTCGCCACTCATTTTTTACCACAACTTGCTGCTGCAACACAAAACAATTGATAAATGCGTAACTTAACCAACCGAATCACCAAGGCTGATGCCGAGCGAACGCTTCCCCACTTAGTACATTGGGAATATACAAAATATTTGCCAATGCTACCTGAGAGCCCAAAAACTTTAAAGCAGCACCACATTCTTCCCTTTTGCATTATCTATGGCTAATGGAGTTGATTCCAAATCTGCTGCATATTTTGTACGATTTCTTTTTAGGAAACTGGTACAATTCCTTTCCCAATTTTCGTTCGATGCCTCAAAATGACTTATTCGAAGCGGTAAAGTCAAATCAGTGCCTATTTTCCCCGATAATGATTTTCGCAGGACGCGGCTTTTAATCCACTGCGTATTTTCTGGTGGAATCCAATCTAAATTCTCATAATTAGTAGTGTCTAGTAACGTTTTAAACTAGCTACACGCTTCACACAAGCATGCCACTCCCAAAATTCGTTGATGCTTTTTGATTTTTTGGTTCCATAAAATAGTCGTGCAGAAACTTTGATCCCCTTAGAATCTATTTCTGCTCCGTTGCACACGTCTTAGACCAAAATATCATGGCCCTTTGTATTTATCACCATTTTTGCCCTGACGCTATTGGTTGCAATATTTTATGGCCCTCACCTCCGTTTTAACCAGTTGCTTTTATGCCAGTAATGCAGACATAAGGGCGCAAACGAATCCTGTTTCATTTTTGTATTAATGAGTACCGTTTGCTAGATAATAGCTTAAAAAACTAGGAGTGAATGCAAAGTTACAAAATAAGGTAGTTGCTCAAAAGCATAATGGAATTGGATAAACGGAAGGCTAGAGTTAAACACTGCTCTTAATTTGATTTGTTTGGTGGAAATCAATGCTAACAAAAGAACTTTTTAAAAAAATTGATCTTGATTGACTTCTTAACGCAACAGACATTGTGTAATGCCGTGCGGTCTTCCCCTTCTACTTGTGCTATCATAGCAGCGAATAGATTCCTAAGGAACCTGATGGGCTAGTAGAAACACCCAGTACATTTAGAATGCAGCTAGCATGTACCTCTAAATTTACTACTCGAGATCAAACCTAAAGCGATCACTTATCCTTAAGAAACCAAGCAAATTTTATCAACCTCTGTCTTTCCTTCTAAGCATTGATACTAGGTGGTTTCGCAGCAAAACCACTGGTGTAGGTATTTACCGCCAGCTATCATTGTAGAAGAGGCGCACCTACTAAGACAGAGAAGAAAACCATTATATCCCGAGATAGTTTGATGCCTATCTTTCTCCTTACCTTCATTCGGAATGTGCTCCATAATTTTCCCTTTTGCCTCCGCTGCTTGTAGTGGCACCGTATCTGTCCAGCGACGAACCAAAACAAGAAGGCACCAGAGGAATAAAGACAGTCAGTTGCACTAAAAAGGAAGAGATTATATTATTAGCATGTCCAGTGGGAGTCTCGTATCCTTGACATCCACACTATCAGGACAATGCCTAACTTAATAGACCACCTCTCCACCACCAGTTTCCTTCCTTCTTCCTCATTCCTCTCCACTCCCTCTACCACCACCGATTTCCCACACCTTTACCTTCACACTCACTCCCTGACTCACTTTCGTCTTCAACCCCTCTCCTTCAATTAGGTGCTATGCGTTGCCGAAGTGAGATATGGGATGACTTATGTGGTAGTTAGGGTGTGACTGGACGGATTGGCGCATTTGACACGCCTCTACTGCTGGCCGTTCATACCACAGACTGACGGTGCGAATCTGGAGGTTGATGGGTCGGCTGCAGTGACTGATGGATGGTTGAGGAATGAGGCATGACACGGCAGAGCAGGGAAGAGCAGGCGTTATTTCATTCACATGCGAATTCAACGCTTTGGATCTTTTGCAGTTCACTCGCCCCAGCGGCAAATACACCTGTCGGACATCCGCAGAACGTGAAGCCAAGTGCACATCGCCTTGAGGCTACTGGTTAGAAAAGAGAGGAGTGGCAAAGTCCAATTGTGATTCGGTGATAAAATTGAATGTACAATCAATCATATGTATTTTTAAGCAGGTCAAACAGTAGAAAGAGCAGATGCGAATACTAAAGAATAGACGATTGGATGAAATGGCAACTAAAGAGAATGAATGATTGCTCGTGCGTTTTGCAAACATTGCAAACATTGTTTCCACGACTCCCATTTCATCCGATTTTGCTCAGCTTGTCGCCGGTCAGCGAGGGCAGTACCTAGTTAGGCACTGCTTTTAGCGCTGAGAATGTGGCGAGGGGAAGAAGGCGTGGGGACATGAGAAGTGAATATGAAGGAATGAGTGTGAAGGTAAGGGAGTAAAAATAGTTCGTAGTGAGAGAATGAAGGGAAAGGGAGAGTAGAAAATTGGTGGTGGTGGTGGTGATGGTGAGGCAGGTTGGTAGGTTGGGACGTCACTCAAATAGCGCAGGCGTCGAGATTTAAGCCCCTCATCAGGCATGATGACTTTTTAACCTCCCACTATTAGTCGATTCATTGCCTTTCTCCACCTAGCGACAAAGTAAAGCAGCACGTACATGCCTCTTGATGCAGTTTGTTGTTAAGCATACATGGTGCCACTGCAAGCGGAGGAGGAGATAGAGAATCCCTATGGCTTTGGCGGCATTCTAGCCCGATATCTTTTGATCCGTAGTCAGACTCCCTACCCATTAGGCCGACATTATTGAACCAAGGTTATGTCCCTATGATCGCAGTAACCCGTACATGCTGATTCCTTGATCTATTTGAAGGATTAAATCAAATCATCAATCTTATCTGTTTTGTGCATCATCTTATCACAAAGCATAAAAACATAAATTTTGGCCTTGATCTTCCACTTTGTCAATGGCTAGTATTCACAAATTTGTAAGTCAATGAATTAAATTAGGATCCACTGTGAGATTTCCCATACCTTCTAACGCATGGCTAGTCACATTCCGACAACTATGGTACCTCTTCTTACTGTGCTGCTTTTTCGAATAGCTACAATGCCAACAATTGTTTAACTCCACGGGTTTTTAGATAAGCCAACGAGGTTGGCCTAGATGGAGAGAATTCATACGGCTAGAGAAAGTTAGACCCCATGGGCATTATGTGACCTCGATTCGAGCATTGGGACAGGAGAACACGAGATTAGCTGTGTCTGATAAATCGTTAACTTTCAAATTATTAACAGGTAGGATCTTATTTGTTCAGTTAACTGTGTAAAGTAAAAAAAATTAATTGTCTTGAGCGTGTTGCGACAGCGAAGTATTCAGCAGTTTTTTTTGTAAAATTTCGTAATCATGTCATAAGCATGTCCACTAGCATTCAACTGCTTAAAGCAGCCAAATGAAAATCTAGGATGTGCACTTTGTAGTGTTTAATACATATGGAGACGCTAAAACTGTCGTCGTCTGCACTGATTAAAAAAAGTCAAAACTTGAACACAACTAGAAGTCGACGAAAAGGGGATTGTTACTGAGTCTGCGCGGACTAATTCTGACAATGTCACTATGTTACAAGCTGTTGTCGTTTTACGCGCTATCCTCGAAATTCAATCACCCGTACCCTGTGGCTATAGTGGTCAGTATATTTTCTCAGATGTGTTACTCTTGCTAGTAAGAACAGAACAAGGGCAAAGAAATGTGTAATTCACGGCAACTTATCACGCAAACATAATGCTAAAGAATTACTCGTCTCAAGCATGATAACTTCAACAATTGATTGTCGCCAGAAATCGCATGCTTTCCTACGGGCATGCTATGCATCGATCACACAGCAATAACCACTCGTGTAGCTTGGGTGCATGCGTTCGATGCAAGAAGAATGAGTAGACTGGGAAGCGTTGAGACACATGTGCCTCGGAAAAGCACCTACCCGGGCAGCATGCAGGCCGAAGGAAGTGAATGACAAGCAAGCGGTCCCTTCGATTGTTCGCAGATAGTGTCACCAATAATAAGCCCTTGATCACACGATTTTATCGAATGGAAGGTATGGAGTAGGTTGATAGTTCCTTGCCTTATGCACATCAGAGCTCACTTCAAAAATATCTTTTATTTTGCAGGATGCAATGTTCCAGTTTCATTCCAGTTTGTCCCGTCTTATGTCGCTTTATCTTTTTCACCTTCGAGTGCATGCAACAAGGTCCGACCACCACATACATGCGCACGTCTCAAAAGTGGCTACTGTGGCGCATCCGCGGGTTAGTCAATATTACTTACATTAAGCAATCTTCGTCAGGGTGTGTCATCGACCTGGTTTTTGCACCCTATTTAGAATATCGACCCCGTAATGCAGAGACAAATTTGCACAAATGCTGGAATTTGATGTACTGAGTATTTTTTAGCCATACACTATGTAATTCGGACGAGCCGTGGCTGGGTGAGGGATCCTGTAATGGGTAGTGATCCACTATCTCAGCTGTCAGTGTAATACAAATGGTTTCTCATTGTTAGCTTTGTTCCTTAGGCCCTCGTATTATGTGCAATAATAACATAGGCAGGGGAACCAGTGATCGAGGCAGAGCTCATTCAGATTAGCTTCATTCTCAGTTGCAGATGATGCTCCCTCCACTAACCTATTCGTGGTCACTGATCGCCTCTCAGTTCAAAGGCGGATTCAGGCAAGCATTGCAACAGTGTTGCTACTTTCAGAAACCGTTCAGCCTTTAGATGAGCATTAAGGTGCGGCCATCAATTACAAAATGCTTGTAAGACCACGAACCGATTAAGCGTTAGCAGATCCGTGCAAAACACAAACGGGAATAATTCTTTTCACCATTCAGCTAAGACTAATGTCAACGAACAGACACCAAATTTTCAATCACTGCCTTATATCAATCAAAAATTAACACATGCGAGTGCTCTGATCAGCATTTGCCAATGTGAATGCGAGACATCAATAAATTAGCAGTGTACGAAATTTGTGAATGGTGTTACGCCTTCTGCATCATGGAATTCCTGCTAGCGGGTATCCACTGAAAACACCTCAGCCTATTTATTAATATCCCTGAATTGTTACGTCTGCAAATGCTTTAGAACCCCGAATGCACAGCCTAGAATTTATTTCAACTAAAAAATTCTAAATGCCAGCTTCCTCATGAACCTAATTTCTGCGCAATACGGAATAGCATTAATTAATCTACCCACCCATCCACCCACGCATTCGATTCATCAGTCTGGATGTGGTGTGGGCGCACGATGCTAAAGGGGGTAGCTGCTAAGGAAACAAGTCATGATGAAGTCGAGGCAGTAAGGTAGGCAAAACTCAACTGGTTCACAAGTGCCCTGATCCCTGAGCTACAAGGACCGCAAAAATTTGTTTCCTACTTCTTCCTTGTCCACTGGTGCAATACGCGACTCCACCGGTCACACTTCATCTATCACGCATGCCCTTCCATGTTTCATAACGGCGAAGCATGGCATCTGGTCGAAGGAGAGAGGTTGGCAAGAGGAGCGAATGAGTCGAGTGGGAGAAGAGTGAGGAGCACAAAAGATGTGAATATAAGGGAGTGAGTGCAAAGGAAAAGTATTGGGAAGGATAAGGTAGTGAGTAAGCGAGGGAGAAATGAGGGTATAGGATTGATGGTGATGAGGTAGATCAGTAGGCTGAGGTGCCGTCCTAATAACGTGGATGTTGTGGATTCTAGCCTCTCACCACGCATGATGACATGCCACCTCCCACGTTTTAGCTCAATCTACTGCTCCTGCCTTCAGGTATCTAAGTAGATGATCACATCCATCCTTCCTGATGCAATCCATTGCTGGACAGGCACGGTGCTACTACATGCAGCGAGAGAGATGGAGATTTACGGCTCCGGCGGGACTCGAACCCACAGTCTTCTGATCCGTAGTCAGACGCCCTATCCATTAGGCCACGGAACCGACGTCTACGTTAATATATTTGATTTACGTTTTGTAGATACCCTCACTAGTAGTTCTTTCACCTCATACTCATTGCCCAGACACGTCAGTACTTTTTGACAAAGACACATCAACTGTTTGCTACTCCTTCTTCCTGTGACTTTTACGATACATCATGGAATCGAGGTTTGTGATTGGTGGATAACTGTGACATGACTGAGCTGTCCAATGGATAGCAGCGTCGCGGTTCAAACATTTGACCTTCTCAAAGGGACAGATTTTTGTTTGCAGTCACGACAAAATTATGTCGAGGCTCCCTTTCTAGCATCGTAATTACAGCTTTCCCTTTATTAAATGGCGCAGTTGGAAGTATTTTAATTTCAGGAGTAAGTCTGTAACATTGGCAGGTTAAGGACATATCGCTTTCAATGGCAAGATTTTTATCGCTGAAGAAACGGTAATGACTTTATTTGATTTATCAGAGGACATTGGCGTCTTGAGGAGAGCTGTTGCTCACTTGCATCTTGTCTGTGAAAATCTATGTGGAACACATGTCCTACCACCAAATGGCAGGGAAATCATGCATTGAGATGAGAACGCGTGAAGCGAGCATAATGAGCTTTGCAAAACAAACTTTTCTAGCATCTAATTCAAAAATAATTGGCCTCGCAGCACTAGCGTGTGCCATCATAAAGAGATCGCTGGAGATAGCTGGGCAGGAGCATGAGAAAACGAAATCAAATCTTCAAAAACAGAGGCAAAAATTATGTAGCTAATCTAATCCAGTGTTTTAAGCATGCAATGCAAGAAATGTACAAATTAAACGCTAAATGCGCAGAAAGCGGTTTGCTCATAAAAGGAAGACAAAGTTGAAGATTGATAGCAAGATCCTTGAAATGTTTCAAGTCCAGTCAATATTATTTGCAAAATTTGAAGTGACGGTGTGATGACCGTGCCAATGCATTCATGCCAACGAGGCTACCAAGGTCTGGTGAATGCTAATGGGTGAAATTGCTCTACTAAACCACTCGTAGATGCTAGATAGCAATCATGGAAAGAAGTACGACCTAACGTCAGGATTTAATACATTCGGTTGTTCTAAGCCTGTTAACCATGACGAACGCATACCATTATGAAGCTGCATGTTTGAAATGCTCCGTCCAGCTAGATGATTATGTTCTCTCGTTGAGCAGACCTCATCGAAGCCCGCGGACTGAAGTTAACTCACATTTGTAGTGGTGATGCGAATTCTCCAGTTGTGTGGGCCGCCTGAAAGGGGAGCGTCTGGGAAGTCTGCTTCATTGCACCTATTAGACATGAGGCGACCGGTGATCGTAAATCACTTTGCAGGGTGGTTTTCGTCGATTTTTGATGTGAGGAAAACGAACTCTAGTTTCTGCACTGTGTCCAATAAAGTGTAAATAACTTATGATTCTCTATGACCATTTTATTAGTACTGGGGGTTTAAATGCCGAGGATGGGAAGACTAATGCCGGGTCGTTTACACTCGGGTCTGCCGTGGGTACGACAGGCACAAGCCAGTGAATGTGACCAACTCATTCAAACGTTTGTACGTGTAAAATGAGGGTGAGTTTTGAAAGGCGTAACTCACCATACTTTGCTCAAGCCACGGCAAATTATGAATTGGTTGGCTTTGTTTCAGTATTTTGACACCACCAACATGTTGTCTCAGCCGAATTTTCGCCATGTTGTCCATTTATGTGTTGGATGCTTGGTCGATGGAACATCTGAATGTAGATGCATTGCACAGCATATGTGGAATGAAATGAATATATTGAAATTGTAACAGTTTGCGCATACCTTAAATTTCGTGAACGTGAACTCTTGAATTTCGCTAGAGTACTCATAAGCCATTCCTAAGCAGTTTGAGATGGTGAGCTATTTTGTCAGCGATTTGATTAAGCGAGGTAGCATTTACGCATCCATTCAATTTCTAAAATATGGTGACAGGTCTTAAGTGGCGAAGAGTGAAGTAGTTAACGGGTTGCAGTGACAATCGCTCGTGTATCTGTCAGACCGATGCGAAGGAAGGTAGATGCATGAAAGTCGGCCAAAGAAGTGGCACATCACGTCGAACGGTAGTAGCAATAGGAGGCAGAGAGGCGCATTCGGGAATCTGATGCTCTAACAGCATTTGCATTTGTTTGAGATGGAGATGGCAAAGTGAAATTGCTTGGCAGTGTGCTATAGACTAAAGGAATGAAGGAAGAAAGACAGCGACCAAAGGAGTGGCACATCTGCCAGAAAAGCGATTCATTATTCGCCCTCAGTCTGGTGTTGGATCTTACCTTGGTAGCCATTCCTGACTGAAGCATTCTCGCCACAACAGTAGTTTAATGAACCGAAAGTGGGTAGTGCGATGATGTGTCGACACGAAGTTCATTTAACTTAGTCACACTTTCTGAGGAACCGTCAATACTGCTGAACTACACTCCTGCAAGGTTATTTTGCTCATTCAATGAAAGACCAAAAATAGGCGCATTGCTTTCTTGCATAGACTTTTTTATCCATAGATAGGGTTGAGGCCTCAAAAGAGTGAAAACGAGAAGAGAGACCATTAGGAGATGGTAGTGATATGGAGTTCACCTGCGCTCACTTCCATAGCCATAGCAGGTGACATTTTTGATAAATTTACAGCAGAGCGACCACAAATCCCAATTTCTTAATTAGGATTTCAAAGTATTGTCTAGTCAGCCGTCTGCTGCTAGCCGTTTGTTTTAATCAAGTTTGCTCATTCCAATCTTTATATATACCGAGGTTTCCACCTAGGTATTCGACGAAGTGGTCTAGGAGCAGATGTCATCATAATGAAGAATGCTAGAAATGCTGAGTGCAGTGGCTACTTATGAGAATCCCTCTGAGAATACAACAAAATTGTGAGAAGGCGTTGTACTAGAAGCATGCCTCTTGCTATTTACATCAACTTCTTTACCGTTGGCGCGTGTAGCAAGTAACCTGGCATTCTGTCTTGCTCTCCTTGATGTCCAAAGAGAGTTCGCACCGTGATGCAGGGCCAATCGAGAGTGCAGCACTTTACGTGTCGAAGGTTTTATCGGTCAAGTGGGTGGAATTGAGCAGCCTCTGTAGCCTTGGGTCACACCGCACCGCGTCGGGAACGAGCGTTGCTCCTCATAAGATAATGCCTTTTAGCCTAGAGCACCTTGAATAGTGTGACACGAAACTTACTTCCACTCATTTTTCGGACTTTACAGGCATGGTGGCCCTGTTGTTTATGGATTTTCGGACACAGTGGTATAAGGTCAGTCGCGTCTGTGTAATTGCAAGCATTCAGCGCGCCAATATTCAGGGTCAGTGCGTGAGTTACCAGTATCCACTTGCATTGTGCAACCTGAAAAGCCCCTTCCTGGCCAGCCTTGTCCGATCAGTTGGTAAAATCATGCGTTTAGATAGGCGGTCGTGGGTGGAGGCACTCTTAACCACGGCTGTTTTGTCCTTGCAAAGTATACACAATCCTAAGTAATTTTAATGATAGCAATTGCGTTTAAGGCTATTGGCTGAAGACTTTATCACCGAAATTTCACATTAGTTTGCTGCTAACATTGAAATACCCATTTTTTCTTTATGTTTAGGTTAAAATTGAAGATTGGAATTTGTTTCTCATAATTCTCATGCTGTGTGTCGTAAAAGCGTTCAAAATGATGATTGCTCGTTCTACTACAATTCGTCTTCATCAAAGTCAACGAAATTTGAGATGCATGCCTACCACTTGATCAAGGTGTATTGCGGCTGCAATCGCTGTTGAGGTGTGCTGTCATGGCAGCTCAAACCGCACTTAGTCAACCGGGGTTTTTCATAAGCTGTGCATGCCCAACACGATTCGTCTGAGAAATAAATTTTTGATCAAAATTGAGATGTCTTTAGAAAAATAAATTAATTTCATATAGTCCGGTTATGCGAGACAATTTTCCTTGCATGTCTAAATTGCTAATGATGGCGGACCAAACGAGGGACCACGCCTGAGAGGCAAGTTTTCTAATTCATCTTACCCATTCACTAGCCTCTCCTTTCCATCTGCACACTTATGAACGCCTGAGTACGGTGTGTGAGTTCCACGAGAGAAGAAAAACAAAAAGTGAACCGGTTACTTAGTGCGCATGTCAGACAAGTCAAATTATATGTTATTTTCTTACGAATAACAGTTTCGCTTGTTTGTTTTTTTACTCTAAGATATTGAGATTTTGTTGTTTTCGCCGATAGCAAATAAGTGTGAAGAAATTGGAAGGACGGTTATATTATGATGCTTTGATATGCATCATTGTCTGTACAATTCGTTTCCATATTCGATAATCGCATGCCCTATGTTTGGGGCTTAAAACGCAAGTTATTGGCCCGTATCCACGCATGAGTAACTTTCCAGAGGCATTTAAATGACGTCCACGTGTGACTGCTGCAGTAAGTGGGACGACTTATCCGTCAGGTATACTTAATTTGGGGGCGGAAAGTGAAATGCTCAACGACTTCATGCTCTACTTGTCTCTGCAGCTTCTCACCTACGCAGCTTATGCCACATAAGATTGTACTATTTTAGCATTTTTTTGCGCGTTTCAATGGTCATCTGCCAGTTAATGGTACTGAGTTTGGTTCCCTTGCCCTAGAGAGGTAATTGAGCTTGTCCGTGCATGTTTGCGATTTGACAGTAGATTTCGGACTGGTAGCTATTTTAAATCTTAATTATTCTGTCACTATAGTTGTCGTGGCACCGCGCAGTTAGCAGGAGTTTGACCTTTTGCTTTTAGGCTCGTATTTCCTCCACTGGTCATGGAAGCGTGTGATGGCTAGCACATTGTTCCATCCCATACGGGATTTTGCTTTCACCATGGAGGATGAGGGGTCTGAGAACGCAGAGCTCTTGCCGAGGAGAGCATGGAGGCGACTATGTAGTGCGCCGGTGGTTTGATGGATGGAGGATTTCAGTGGTGGGGTCATCTATTTGCCTCGTCGTTGCACCTTAATGGAGTGGGTCGTTGGTATGTTAAATACATGTGTACGTATTCTATCCGAGTATGATGTCCCTTTTCGTCTCTGGAGAGGGGAAAATTTGAGGATGCTGCAGCACATATGTATGATTTGGTGATGGAAACGTTTTATTGCACAACCGCAGCCCATTTTTACGATCAAATGACGGCTGCGGCATGTTTTGCATCAGCAGGTGTGGAAGCGTTTTAATTTTGTTGAGTTGCAGTTTATTGACGGAGGTGAAGTGTATTTTGAACTACCGTCTTTATTTGGTACTCCAATCCTACTGCTAAATGTGCCATGAATTGTCAAAAGTGGAGTGCTACTACTTGGCCTTAATAACAGCTTTAAAAGGTGGTGAACGCTTATCTTATAGGTTGTCGGATGGATGGGTTTCAGTAGGAAGGGTTGTGTTTAAGGAGAAGAAATCAAGATGCTCCCGACTGCTTTGTACAGGGGCATGTACGTCAGGAAAGCGGAAGGCGAGAAGGCTGAATACAGCTTGAGTGAGCTCACAGCCTTTTACTTCGCAGGGTGGTCTAAAATGTCGTGTTGTCAATTCAGCACGCGGTGCCATTAAATGGGTATAACAGCTAGTACCGCGATCTGGCAGCTACGTGGAGTTTAAGGATATGGTGCACGATTTAGCCAGATGAGATAGAGTTCGTGATAGATGGCTATACCGTGGGATTGCCTCAAATAACATCTGTAAGTGCGCCTAAGGTCCTTTGCGTCTTATCTTGGCCTTATCGACAGAGAAGTGAAACGTCCCTCTAAATGTTGACATTTTTCTTTAAACATAGGAGATTTAGGAATCGCCGGCCAAGAAATATTCTGAAAGTTCTTTGCATTTGCATTTTGAGGTGGAATGCCAAAGCTACTGAATAAATGCTCAGTATAAGTTGTCGGATGCCTAATTTCTCGTTGCCATACTTCTCACTTACTAATCCAATCCCATCATCTACCGTCTTCAGATAGTGCTACCGATGTCATCATCCTTCCTAAATTTCGCTTGCGTTATTACATAAACGTGGCTATGGATTCTTTACCTTCTTATTTAATACGCAGAGGATAGGTAATTAGCAAGTATAGCCACCTTTGTATGACTGCGGCTGCTATCAGCAGAGACATGCTTGAGGATCCCGTGCCACCAGCATTCAGACGCGCAAAGGCAATCACAGAATGCGATGCATCACACATGCATCTGCTGCAACAGACAACAGCTATCGCTATTGTTGTACCCGAGGTGTTTAGGCTCCAACACGCAGATTTGCGAAAAATGCGATGAAAATTAAGCGCTGATGTTGCTTTCCTTGTGGCGGCAACATTTGTTTTCTCTTAACTGCATGCTTTGCATGTGAAGCATAAGAGAGACCGACTGCTGATCTTTAAATGGTAGAGTAATCGGATAGGTCGCACCCTCGACCTAACTATCTTGACGTTATGTTGTGCGTCATTTTCCTTTTTGAGTGGTTTTTGGCCTTTGTTTGAGTCGGCTCTTTGTGGTTTTGACTGCGATGGAGCTCGTGAGTATTGTGCAAATGGAAGGAAGTTTCTCACATTTTCACATTCCTATTAGCATTAGCGAGGGTAGGTTGTCAAAGTAGAATCCGTCACAAGGCGTTTCAAATTGACGAATGGGTGAGAGAAGAGGACTTGACAGAAGCGCCTGATATGAAGCACATCAGATAAGCAACTTCTTGATTTTGTCGCTGACGCTTTATGGGCAGGCTTTGCCCTACTATCCACTACATTTAATTGAATAAGCTAATTTCCTCAAAGTTCGGGCTTCTATTTCCTGAACATCAAACTCTGCAGTTGCTCGGATTGATGACTGACCCAAAAATGCGAATAGGCTTTTGCTGCTTATCGTTAATCCACAAAACCTCATAGTGACACTGTGTAAGACTGCCTTATACTACTACATCGTTGTTAAAGAAATTAATCAGTAACCGGTGGATCTTAAATTACTAGCTCTTGCTACATTTCTCTTTTTAAATAACTGCGACCCTAGTGCTTATGGCACATTCCAAGTCTGTTGGAGCTTAATCATTATTTTCATCAAAAGCAAGACAAGAATGCGTCTAAATAAAGAGTTGATTAAAAAATTTAATTACTTTAAAATATGCGGCTGGAAAGGACATGAAGGGAACTACCAGACTAAACGAAATAAGGCGATGGTGTGTCACTTTATGCATAATCTGAGAGAGGGGCAATTTACTAGCGGGTAGGAATCCTCAGGCACCCGCATAGCCTAAAACAATCAAAGGAATAGATGGCTTGCCCGCATATTGGTGAGGGGAGCAGTCGTAGTACAATTATGCACAGCAGTACAGGAAAAGAAATACTCATCGTAATGCAGACACTGTGCCTCTCACCATTTGCATCAGAATCAGGTCACAATCTAATGCGTACCAGCATTTTGAGCGGAGTTACTGCTGGGCGTCAACGAAGAGATACACAGAGTACTGGCATGTCCCTAATATGCGACAGCTTCCTTGATTCTCTTGACAAACACTTCCTAAGAATTAAAGTTTTATGAAAACAAGAGGGTTTTGGATCACCAAAGCGTCTAGTTGTCCCATCTCATTAGCACAAGCAATCTGTAAAGAGTCGCGTGTTAACTCGGACCATGCAAGCAAAAGGAAATGCTGGACGCCGTAGACAAGAGGTGCGGGCGGTATGCACCCACCTCACATATATTTTCTGCAGAGTCTGCATTAGTTACACAACAAAGCAGCCCCAGTGTCATTGCTCAATCCAATTCTTGAAAAGTAAGCACCTCACTTTCAGGATTTAGCAATAAACCCTTCATTCCGTTTACCGAAACATGTTCAATGACCCAAAATACCTGCTAGCTGCTTGTTATGCAATTATTATTCTGGCTGTTGACAAGCATTTATGCTGAATATTCTTTTACAACCTTGAATGACAGTTTTCATGTGCTATTGTTTCTTTTTAGTTCAACTTGTGGGAAGATTACAAATGTAAGCGTAGCCCATAATATAAGTACGCGGCCTAATGGTTTAAAAATGGATTTTATTTGCGCATAGGATGATAGGCAGCGAGCCGCTTTGAATGAACCTTGCTACATTTTGCTGCCGAAAGGATTAGACTAGCTCTGATTATGCAGACATAGATTTGCTTGAAAAGGAATCTGGCGCCTCTCACAAATTTTTACTTCCATTCATTATAGAAGCTGCCAATTCTTGATTTCTAAAGTCAGCACGCTAGGATTGTCTCATAAGCAGTTATTTACGAGAATGCCAGCAATGAAATTTTGAGCCAAATTTCGGTTGGTGAAGTGCACATAGCCTGAAAATGTAAGGTTTGCTTTGTCTCTTTTAGCAACACCTTGCACTCTATCATCTTGGCCGGTTGTTCGATTTTCATTTTCATTTATATTTTGTCTCCCAATTGGCATACTATATCGTCACCTCTATTTTCGTTGGTGGCATTCATGTCCCATTACTTAGCCTACTCAGCGGAGGCACCCTTGTCCATTACTCTGTTTTTCTTTGCAAAGTATACACATCCCTAAGTGAAATTAATTGTCATGAGCCCTTTATTGTAGAGGACATACCATTTTTGAACACGCAACAGATCTATAGCATGTTCTTTAACCAGTAAAGAATATTATTCCAGTAACTCCGGATTCAACGAAACATCCTATGCGATATTTAATAAGAAAACTTGCGTTACTGAGAGCCAGAGAGTGAACATGAATAGTGCTGGGGGCTACTTTTAGTGCGTTTTGTGTTTGTCAGCTAAACGCTAAGCTGGGTGCTATGTCTGCGCCTTGATGCGTTTAAAGGAAAACCGAGTAAGCTAACCTTGTAATTTGGAGACTTCGCTTTAAATGGATGTTGCAAGCCAGAATCTGCGATTTCGTAGTTAATCTGAAATCAAATAGCGTCTTAGTGCGAGTCTTGTAGTTAGCTCGTTTGCTCGGACAATCTTTAGGACTAATAAAACAGATAACTTAGTTGTATAATAAACATACTTGTCCCCACGACCCGTCTTAATCTCTCATTTTGATGCCATTTAAGCAGCCCAAGGGTTTTGAGATGCGCTAACCAAATTTGACAATGCCCAAAGAGGACAGCTGAAAGATGTCAAACATGTGCGAAATGAGATGCTGAAGTGTTGTGACTACGTGGCTGATAAAAAAACTAGAATTAGACTGATATGACTACTTGTATTCGGTGTATTGGCCACTCAGATCGAACTGATAGCCGACTTACTTAAGCCTTTATTTGTTAATAACCTGAAGTGAAACCTTTATTTGTATCAATACAAACTGATATAGGCATAAATGCATGTGCACTTATTTGCCTAGACACAAGTGAAATTAAAAATTAAAACTTAAAATGGAACAAAACCTACTATTTTGGTCACAAAACATGAGTTTCGGCGCAAGGTGACGCTCCTAAACATCATAAAGCACCTTGCGCATTTTTGGAAAACCATTTTGGTAAAGAATATATTGAGTTGGGCGGGATCTTACAGCAGAAATCACAGTGGCTCCAGAGCAGATGATTAACAGTGGCACGTTTGACCAAATCTTTGAGCGACAGATACATGCGTCGGAGTTTACCGTACTTCACTTCCCTCATTGTTGTCCTCCAAATTATGAGTTACTTCTTAATTAACTTTACTTGACACAGGATGAGACGCTGCTTGTCAATAAAGACTATAAAATACCAGGCATTTTGAAAGGCAAAAAACGCTTTCTTATTCTACAAAGCATGGCCATAAAATGCGGGGGCCAAAGCTGTCTTTTCAGAGCCATTTCTAACTTAGTTTTCATGATAGATGGGGTCTGCTCACTAATGGCTTCTTACTCATTATTGCTGCTTAGAATTGTTTTTGCATCAAGAACAGGCAACAAGTTAATAGACAATTTCGGATACTTGCATGCTTGTTACTACCGAATGGAATACGCTTTCCGTAATACGTGCTTTTTAGCCTTAGCTTATTTTAGCGCACTGAAACTTGACGTAACGCGACGACCGTGGAGAAGGTGAAGTATAAACAAAAAGGAGAGGAGATCCGCCCTTACTGTACATTTTAGTCGCCTTTTTACCATTAAACAACAAACATGCAGCTATTTTACTGCCAGATTTCGTGCGCAAACGCGTTGAATAAAAGGTCTACGAAAACTGGTGTTTCACTCATTAAAATAACGCACACTCACCAATGGATTAGATCCTGTTGTCATGACCGTGCTCTAAACGCAAAGAAAATTTCTCACCGCCTCTACCTGACTCACTGTCAGACTGTATACATTTCCAGTGTCTGAATGCTAGTAAGGCTAAAATCATAAAATCATAAAATCAAAGTTGACTGGATTGCTAGCGATTGCTTGGGCATGAAACATATCATTTCATTTAAGCCCTATAAACACCAACGAATCCATGCTGCATTTCTGCTTAGACGCTGATGATACCATGCCCAAAAATAGCTGTTTTTACTTTAGAAAAATCAAACAAGCATGTAGTCATAATTAGACTGACCTTAGAATACGTGACATGCCTAAGGTTGCTATTCGAAAAATTCAGACTCAGTGCCTCAAATGAACGGATTAGGAGGATCAAAGCAATTTCTAGCAAGTCAGACAGACGACCATAGCTTTGTGACCTCGTTTAGCCTTCGACTATATCGCAACTTACTGGCTAAATAAACTAGAGAAGAATACGAGAGCAAACAAGTAAGTAAACGCATTTGTGGCTATGTAAACCATCCTTTTAGTAAAAGCTACAAATAAAAATTGCTATAGTGGAAAAGGATACCATGAGTCGGGACGAAAACGGGGATGTAATATGCTCATTGCAGTGAGGTTGTACTCGGACGATGGGAATGCAGCCAATTAAAATAACGGGAGCGGGATGACAAAGCTGCAACTTGAGGTCTTTATGCATGTCTACGCGATACTCAATAGTCGAATGCCAGGCACTACAGTATGGCTGTACCAAAAGGAAGCTTTCAAACGTCAGAATTCATTATCGTTCATACTGCATAAGAAGTTGGTCATCTGTAGCATTACCTCTATGTCTGGACTTTCACTGTACGGGCAGGATATCAGAATAAATAGACTCCAACAAAGCAAATGCCTATGGATGGCCTTAATACGTGTGCATATTAACGACGCAAGACTTCCCAGGCCACACTATTATTCTGACGATAAGAAACTACTTATGCTGCGTAAAACTGATAGAGATAGGTAGGGTTATGAATAGTTGAAAGTGAAATTAGATTGCCGGTAAACAAGGGTGCCAATCAACAAAAGTCGATCAGCAGAGCCCGTCGAAATAGGTAACGAATTGCATTAGCTGATACGCGATGCAAATGAGAAGTCAAAGGTAGCAGTTCGTTATCATCACGTGACTACGGATGAAATAGGGCGAAAGAGGAATTTGGCTGCAGAGTACCAATTTTGATCATGTGACTACTGCCGAAGTGCTGGGAGAAGAGAAATTGTCTGTCTTGAAAACACTTCTTTTGCGTGACTGCACTAAAGTGGAGAGAGTAGATTTTGGCTACAGCTAACCGAGGAAAGACAGCGACCAAACTAGCCTCAGCCCAATAATCGACCTTGTCATAGCTGCCATCCCTGGGTAAAGCATTCTTATCATAATGGCGGTTTGCCAAAGGGAAGGGATAGTGCGATGCTGTGTCGATACCGCGTTTCTGCAACTAAATCATCCACTCACACAAGCCACCAATACTGCTAAACCAGGCTCCTGCAAGATGGAGCACATTGTACTCGGTCCTTAAAAGGCCTTGATTAGCAAAAACTGTGTTTGCTATCGCTACGTCATGCCACTGAGAGGTCTTGCAACGTAGTTGCTGCACTTAGTCCTTAAATTAGATGGAACAATAAAGCGGATATTGCTGAACCACATTTGAATGATAGAATGAATTCTGGTTGGCCTCATTAGAGAAATCAGCTTATTCGACCCGATCCTATAAACATTGCTGACGGTTATCGAACGCGCGACCGGAGAGGTATCCAAAAAGTAAACACTGAGCACTCTGTCTTCTTTGGTCTCACGCCAAGTCAATCGCAAATGTGGTTGCAATCAAAATAAAACCTTTGCACAATTTTGTATTATATTTAAACCTGCTCTCCTTGCATTTACTGCGTCTTTATGCGATTAACATAGCTGCTTTCCCAACAATGCCAAAATCCATATTTCTGTAGTAATCAGGGTTTTTTTTTCTGCCCATAGCTTTCCCTGAACTCTTTGCTCGTTTACACACAGGTTGCCTGCCTTGTAATCAACTGCTTTTGCGTTTCAACTCTTATGTTTGCATTTATTAACTGCTTATATTAATTTTTTAACATCCCTCTACTAAGTTTTTGTCCTTTATTCCAAATCTCGTCAAAATCATAAACAATGCTGAACAATGTTAATGAAAAACCAATCCGATCCACTCTAATCCGTTCTGCTCAACTGCTTTGTAATGAACATCTGCCTACAGTCGGCTGACGAACAGCCGGAATACAAAGGACCATTTTATGGTCCTTTGTTAATACTAAAGAATCATAATAATCCTACTCGAGGTCAAATTTTTGTAGGCAATACTGTCACATACGGTCAGCTTCATAACTTCTGTCATTTTGCATGCCTTTATAGGCTGCGTGTATTCAAACACGCATGAAGTAGAATCTGGGCCAGCTCACGGAATGAGAAGGTTCGGAGGGTAAGAGGTGCTAAATTCGGCACATTGCATCACTTATTACTGGATACTCACCAACGTCACCGAAAGGAAAACGATTGGATTAGTGAAGTCGCCAGCAAAGCACCGGTGACGGGACTCGAACCCGTAATCTTCTACTTAGGAGGCAGACGCCCTATCCATTGGGCCACACCGGTTCTACTTCTAGGTCTTCCCGTCGGCAGCTTCCATCCATTGCGTTTTGATCTAGTTCCTCTGTCCCGAATTTGCTATGCACTATCGCGTCAGCACAACTCCTCCTAACACCGATTTCACGAATCATCCACATCAGGCTTTTTCTTAGCTTGATGACTCGATTTTCAGCATGGCTGTAGTAGAACGGTGGAAAGCGAATCCTTTTTGTCTCTAAGTGATCTCTCTCCACTTAGGTACTGAGGGAACTTAAACTCCATTCCAGACATCTCTTCAAGCATCATCTTGGCTTTGACATGAAATTGGGATGGTGATGTGCTTCAAAATCATGCCTAAATCTCCTCATTATGCAGTCGATTATTCAGTTCTACTAGAGCATATGCAAGCTTGGCACTTCTCTGTAGCCTTGCTTCTTCAGGTACCATTAAACACTTGTGCAAACATACAGGATCTCCAATTGAAATGTGTTTCGAGACCCTCCATAGTGCAGAATTCATTTTATGTCCGTAAACGGCGCATGCATTATCGATGAGGTAGAAGTGGCAATCTTTGAAGGTTCTCTTTTAAACGTTGAGAGAGCCGTTTTTTAATTTACTTGTTAACATACCATTTCAGAAGCAATCTCTCATCAGGTAAGTACAAAATGAATTCTGTTTCTCATGGCCTCTACTTTTGCTCTAGTATTGGTTGCTCATCCGTCGGAAATGCAACAAATGCTGCATTTCGCAAACTTAGGCATTTCGGAGGACCTGCTTTGTGCGGAAGGAAATTTGAAAGATGCAACAGCCACGACTCTCGCTGATGGTGAGGCCTTGGTGTCCAAAGAGACCCGCAACACTGAAAGTCCATGCTTGCCCACCTGCATGCCTATTTATGTTTCACTTGTTCTTTAATTAAACAGTTTATAGCGTTACTCATTTTGTTCTCAATCAATCACCTGTTTAATCCTGCTCTAAATCAACCACCCAGCTGCATTGCCTTTTGAGCGACTGTAGTTCCTTCGCTTTTATGGAGTCTCTACACATCCTTTTATCCACACTTGCATTTTAGCCCTTCAATGGAAAGCCCAACTATTCAAACGGCTATCACTACATTGCGTCAGTTGCGCATTCCAATTGCCATTTACAAAGAAGACTCAAGCACACACCTTTGGGCTATACCTCGTAAAGACTTGCGATTGATCAGCTTTATTGCCCTGTAGCAGAGTAGCATTCCGACCGCCGCCTGATAGAACTAGTTATATTTTTATAGCCTCACCTTCAACATTATGGAACGACATTGGCACAACAACTGTTGAATTTACTTAATAAATCATTAATAAATTCATGTAGTGAAAAGGTTTCGTGATTCACTAATTTATTCGTCCTAATTGATGGAATACTGGCATCGGCTTCTCAAATTGTAGCATTCAATTTGGGGTATAGTCGTAGCACTACACCCGCGTATCTGTTGATAATCCAAGCCACTGCATATTTTGCCAGACGCACATTTTGAGTCACCAATAATGTAGCAAAAGAAATATGGCATCCGGGGAAATCCGCATGTCATGAAGGTAACACAGTTATACATGAGGGCATTGTGGTTGACAAAGAAATGAGCCAGGGGTCAGGAAGGCGTGATTAGACCAACGATCCATTGACCTGCTTGAAAGCGTGGACTCTTCTTCCATAAATGTCTAAAAAAGAGCACACCGAATTCGGAAGGCATCAATTCACTTGAGCGTTTCCCAAATAAACATAGCAGCCGATTTTAAAATGCGGTGAACAGAAACAACGAAAGCGAAGAGTTCAAAATGGGATGAGGCAATTTGGAATGCAGGATTCGCCACAGCTCCATGTGGTATCAACCGATAAACACAAATACTATGGAATTTTCTCCTCGAAAAGTTTAAACTGAATCTTATCACTCACAAATAAAGAGTACTGCAATCTTCTTGCATTTGAATACATAATATTACACCTTCACACCAGTAAAGCTGCGATCTAAGTATGCGAGTCATCCAACCCGGCTTCTACGTCTCCTAACCACCATTAAATTATGAAATCAAACACTTACCACTGTTAGCTGTTTTGCAAATTGACTGCAATAGCCTGCAGGAGAAACCATTCTTTCCATAAAGAACAGTAGTTGCTAATAATCTACTGCTATGCTCTCGTAAGCTGGAACGAGTATGCTAATGAGCGAACTACAACTATGTAAACCATGACGCGATGCGGTCCATTGGTAGCAAGGAACTGTGCTAGCAGGGCTGTTATTGCGATGACTTGAATGAAGGGCCAGCCATTGCAAAAGAAGTCTCAAATGAAGGATCTTAGCTCATATAAATGAGTATTCGAGTGTAAAATGCAATGTCCTGCTAAAACACTAACGAAAAGCGTGGTTTTATGAAATGTCACCTCGTATTTTTTCCCATTTTGTTACTCAGGGTGTGAGAGATCCAACATTCTTCGAGAACTTGCCACAAGCCTTAGATGGAATTAAGAATCAACTCGTGTTACCGCAGTCTTTACAGAGATTTGGCACAAAACTTTCAATAGAGGTAAGAGTTAAGACATTAGCTTATTAATAAGTGCATAGATATGTTGTTTTTCGATGATCAGCTGAGCCTCAGACACCACGCATTCTAACGCAAATTGATCGCATAAGCTTGCACATACTATTTAGAGGCGCGGCTTGAAAAACCTGGGATATTGCATTTGCTGATACCAGGCACGTAAGTATCGATGGAGATAAATCCATTAAAGACCGAAAGAACTCGCTTATAATCGTTTTATTGCAGTCATGTTAGAAATCTAATCGTCGGCATCAGGAAATGCCTAGGGAATGCGTCAAAAATTTGAAAGGCATTTTGATAAACCTTAAAGATACACTGATTTCAGTGGGCACGGCCTCACAAAGATGATCGCTCAGAAACCACGTTGGTAACAGGTGCCTAGTATCATCTATTAAGAAATTTGCCTAGAGTCTCACAAACATTAGGAAGGAAGGATAAAGCATTTATCACTAAAGTGGTATACGACGAAGCTATGAAATTTGGAGTTAAGGTGCCGGCTACTTGTGCCGCCGCTGCAATGCATTTGTTATCTTCAAGTTTCCTGAAACTGTACATAGCATTAAAAATGAATGCCTAATGATAATCCAAATGTTTTTATAAGCGAAAAGTCTAATATTTTGCGTGCCACGTAATTTTATTCAAGAATAATATGGTACGGAAATAGACAATTTGATCGTGTCAGAGCCAATCATGGAGATTGATCAGAGGACAGTTGGGTGTGGTCAGAGCAGCTAGTCAATAGACTGCGTAATAACCTGATTCCTTTTCTCCGAAATCCCAAAAAGAGCGCACCGACGGTGAAAGTTAGTACACCACCGCAATAGGGTCAGGGAGCATTTTGGCCACTGCGCCAAGTTGTCCTTTTGTAGGTGGCCTTGGTTTTCGAAGCAGCCAAAGTTTCGAACAGATCACTTACAATGCTCCAGCGGTTGTATTGCCTACAATAATGAGACCAGTTGGGGCTAACGATTTGTATCAGCTTAATCCGCATTCATAAATAAAAAAAATTAAATGCTCATTGCTGATTCTGCTGTTCTACAAATTAGCCGAGGACAAATGATTGTGATCGCAATCAATGAAGGGGCAAACAATAAAGAACCGCATTTTCCATGCCCCATTCATCCCGATCTACTTCACTGAAACTGATCTTGATAGTATAAATGCCTGACCAGTACGCTAGAGTTCTAAGGCGAGCCAATTATGGCTGCATGGGGCGAAATGGAGTTTTGAATGCAATTCATTAACTCAACAACTACAGAGACATAGACAATTAGGTGAGCTGTAGCAAGTAGAAGTGCGTTCTAATTTTAACAGCCCCAGAATTGTAACTAAATAGAGTTTGTGCTTGAAGAAAGGAAACTTAACGAAATCCTAGGCTTCCTTAATCGCTGCTGACACGATTGACCTTAATTTTAACCAGTGTGTGCCTCGAATGAATCGCTACCTGATCAGAACGACGCCTTCACTTGCTACCATTGATTTCTTCCCTACTTCTTCCGGTTGCATTTTTTGTGGGTAGTTGCTTTAGTTCTCGGCTTCTAACTTTATATAGATTCGTATTTCTGTTCTGTCCCTCCTTACTGGTCCTTAAGATGCCTTTATTTTCTTTAGGTCTGCGGATTACCGGTCAGGAGTAATAGTCAAAAAACATTTTAAATGCGCGTAAGTGAACAAACCTGGTAACCGTAACGCCCTTAACTGCCTGGATAATTAGTCGAACAGTCGACCGGCCAACAAGCCTGCAGATGCACGTAATGTTTTACAGTATGTAGCCGTACCCGTTGGAAATTCGTACGCTTTGAATGTAAGCAGACGCGGAGTAGCACGTGAGCTGCAAGCAGCGAGAATGTATGGAGAAGTAAGCAGAGAAGCAGAGAAATTAAAAAAATGGATTTGATGTAAAGGCTAAAAATGCAGAGCATTTGTAATGCTGGACGGAAAAGCCTTGAAGCACTATCATTAAAAGACAAATAAGGAGGATAGCGTGAGTGGGAATGCAGTGTAAAGGTACACGCCGATGATGATGATGATGATGATGAAATAGAGGGATGCGTGGGAGCGGATTATGCCATGCTAACGTAATCACAAGTTGTGTTAGTTATATTTTGGTTGCCAGCAAAGCAAACACAACCCTAGGATGGTTCACTGACGCGTTCTCTGGCTTGGTGCTGCATGAAGTCATAAATGTCCCTGAATATTACATCCTTGCTTCCACTTCAGCAGCCGCAGTCTCCAAATTAGCGGCCCTGCTTACAATAGGGACCACTGCCTATGCCTTCATGTTTTCCTTTAGCGGAAATATAGAGTTTCCAATACCATGACACGGTGATTTAAACGGAGAATGGTTGCGGACTCCACCTTGACAACTGTGGCCAGTTTTGGCACCAAATTTCGCACACAGATGACTGACATGGCGGAAACATTAATCGTTTTGGGAGACGTAGACCGCGCGCTGTGGCAAAAGTGGTCCCTTACTGCAGTGGAAAAATGCGATACTTAATGATTTTGGTGTGCTTTTTATAGACCTTCATACCCTGGTCACGCCTCACTAACCTCTGAGTTATATCGCGTGTCAGCCCCAATACCCTCCTGTTTGGATGCTGCTTTCATAACATGTGGATTCAGAAGGTGTTGCTTTCAGCGCCCTACATAATTTATGGTGTAAAATATGCTATGAATAAAAACATGGGTTACACCATTCTCGTAGATTATCAATTGATATTCTTTTAGAAATCTGCGACTCATCCAAAGGCAAATGTTTTTGCTATCAACGCTTTTAGCTTCTGCACAAGCGGGCATTCACCTCAACTTTAAGCTCCATGCCTTAGTTGAATAGCACTCTTGAGCCGCGAGATAATCAAAGCCTTTTCAACGTCTGCGAAATTTGAAGCGACTTTGCAAATAATTATAGTTTGCAATCGTCAAGAATGCCATTTCTAAATGGACGTCAGAGCATGGCACGTGGCGTTAACACCAGGGTTCTAAGCGGTGTCTTTTGAGAACGCCAATGCAATTAGCAGGAATTCGGAACAACTGAAGCAAAAGTGTAGCAATGAAATGCCGCCTTTGATTCCTTATCAGTTTTGCGTATCAGCTAATGCAGTAACTTGCCTATTTTGACAGAATCCGCTGATCAGCTGTTCATTGATTTTATTCTAAGTCCTTTCAAAGCATAAGTAGCTTTAGTAAACAAACGCAACATTTTTCGGTCCTTTATTTTTTGATTATAGTATAGTACTCATACACTGAAGTCTTTCATAGTCCTTTGCTTTATTAAAATCTATTTATTCTAGTATTCTGCCCATGCATGAAAAGTGCAGACATAGAGTCAGTGACCTAGGATGATCTACTTCTTTTCTACAGCATGGACAATAATGAATGTTGATATTGTAAGGCTTCATTTCGGTATAGCCCCATTTTATTGGCTGACATTTATCTGACAAAATTCGAGGGGACATAAAAAGGACCCAAAGCTGCAGCATTAGCACCCTCCTTTTGTTCATTGAGTTAACCACACCCCTACCGTGCGAGTTCGATTTTATTGGGCATATCACGTCTCCGCTTTCCGCCTCAACTTATAGTATCCTTTTTCACTATCGCGTACATTTCTATCCTATGGTAAAACGATGGCTATCATGGCTAAAAATGTGTTTGCTTACCTTTTTGCTCTCTTGTTCTTCTTTGTTTATTTAGTTAGCCAGTCTGCAAAGTTAGAGTCAAAGACTAAACGAGGCAGCAAAGCCAGCATCGTCTGTCTAGGCCTACTGACATCCCCATCTATCTCTAAATCTCATGACTGGCATGATCCTGTTTCAATTTTTAAATTACCCGCCCACCCCTTAATTCCTTCTTCCTCTCCTCTGCTTGTGGAATTTGTGGGAGTTACTCTGGACCGTATATAAATAATATGTGAAGCTGGCTAAGCCTGTCCACGATACTCGCAGGAGGCCGAGAATTCGGAAGTAGGTAATTTGGTAATGAGAGTGGGCGGAGTTGCTAGAAGGAGGTAAAAGTGTCAAAGTCAGGCCTATAATTGCAAGTTTGCTTGCCTTTATGTCCAGACGAATTTGAAGGCGGGATTTAAGTACGCGTGAGACGAATGGAAGATTAAAAGCACATGTAGAATTTGTGCATGATTGAAGAAGGTTCAGCTAGCTTTGGTTGCAGCTCAAGCAGTTGATTGTGTCAAAAGCCATGTTACTGTTTTACGCAGTGTAGAGTTGCAATTATTTAAGCCTTCAGTGAGGGATGATTGTATTCCTATGCATAAGCATCAATGTCGGTGCTACAAAGACTTAAGAGTGAAGGTCTTACCATGGTAAGAAGAAGCCCAGTGCTCACTGCTGCACAGAGCGGTTCCGCATTCTTTACTGAGGATAATCTCACACCTACATAATTACATCTAAGGTTTTGCTCAAAAGGACTATTTCTTTGGGAACAAAATGTCTCGTTATGTAGTCTCGTAATGAGTTTGTTCATCCACGTAAAAATTCAGTCTATGGGGGCCGCACTTACTCTTCCGGCTGTGCTAATGACCTTTTAGCCCATCCACAGGGAAGTAAGTTTCACGTTTTCCAAGCCACTTTAGCATATTACGGCGTCAATGAGGAACCGGTACACTAATTTACTTGCACGGTCTTATTCACCAGGGATTTAGAATATCGTACAAGCTAAAACCCCTGGCGACCAACAAACAAACGGCAAGGTGCACCAAACCACACACAAATTGAAAGTAATTGGCTAAAATGACAAGGCAACCTGCTACAGTATCGGAAAGTCAATGGAACGTACTTCACAAGCATCGCATGATTCGGCACCATTATATGGAGGCGCTCTGAAGTTGGGATATAACCATCAACAAATAATCCACCGAAGTGGGAAACATTAAGAAACCATGCCAGAGCTTTTCTCAATTATTTAGAATTTCGATGCTTACAAAGAAGCAATGCGCAATCCAATCAGCTGCAAACCAGTCGCCATGTGGACCTAAAGTACCTCTACTTATGTCAGCTTTCTCCTGTTTCCAATGCACCTAAACATTATTATAAACAACCAGCCATTTCTTGTCATTTTCTTCCCTGTCCCTATAGCCGCCCGTCTATTTGCGTTTTATTATTTTATTTGTCTCGTTTAAATATTTTTTATCTATGCGTTGACTACGGCTTTAAATGCCAACCCAGTAGTTGAGTTTTCAAATTGCTGGGCTACGCAATAACCCTTCTAGTCGGTTGAATGGAGGCACTTATTCCAAAATTTTTTAAAAACAGCCTTTGATAAGTCGCGTGTTTCAAGGTCAGCTTAATTAGGACTACATGTTTGCTTGAGTCTTCTAGAGTAAAAACGGAATTACTCATAAGCATGGCGGCTTCGTTGGCTAGGCGGGGATGCAGTTTGGAGCTATTTATGCTCCAGCCATATTTGAGTACTTTGCCAATTCAGACACTGAAAGCGTGTACAGTCCATCAGTGAAGTAAGAAGAGGCGGCGAGAATTGTTATTCGCCTGTAGAGCAAATTTGCAGCAACAAATTCTTGCCCATCTGAGGAGTGTGCGCTATTTCAAAGAGTGCATCACTAGTCTTCATATGCCATCTATTCAGCGGACAAACTGACGATAAAGTGGTGGCTCACGAGCACCAGAACTGCCTCAAAGCGGCCGGTTAGAAGACTGCGACCTGTGAATTAGACCTATTCTCCTGCCCAGTGGATCCTTTCCTTCACCCGTCATCTGCGTCTTAACGGAGGCAATTAGTCGAGATGATAATGTGCAAAGCGTCGCTAAAAGAGATAAAGCAAACTTTACATTTTCGGGCTTTATGCACTTGGCCAACCAAAATATTACACAAAAATTTTATCACTAGCATGTTTGCCGGCCGTGAAATTTTAGAATTGACAGCTCCTTTTAATGAATGGAAGCAAAAATTTGTGAGAAACGCAAATAAAATCCATTTTTGGACCATTAAATCACGTACTAATATTATAGGCTACGCTTACCTTCGCGATCTTGCTATTTTGTAAATTGATTGCAGGAGAAATCATTCTTTCATAAAGAATGATAGTCGCCAATAAACTACTGTTATGCTCTCGTAAGCTGAAAGAGTATGCTAGTGAGCGAACTACCAGTATGTGAATCATGACGCAGTGCAGTCCATTGGTAGCAAGGAACTGTGCTAGCTGGGCTCTTTTTGCAATGATTTGAATGAAGGGCCTGCCATTGCAAAAGAAGTCTCAAATGAAAGAGTGTAAAACCCAGTGTCCTGCTAGAACACTAACAAAAAGCGCGATTTCATAAAATGTCACTTTATATTTTGTCCTATTTTTTCACTCAGAGTGTGAGAGATCCAGCATTCTTTGATGCATTGAGTACCAATAATCTCCTCAAAGAACGAGAACCTGCCGCAGGCGTTGGATGGAATTAAAAATCAACTCGTGTTACCACAGTCATTACGGAGATTTGGCATAAAACTCACAATAGAGGCAAAAGTTAAGGCATTAGCTTATTAATAAGTGCATAGGTATGTTATTATTCGATAGATAACTGAGCCTCAGACACCACGCATTCTGAAGCAAATTGATCGTATGAGCTTTTACATTGCATTTAGAGGCGTGGCTTGAAAACCCTAGTATAGTGCATTTGCTGATATCAGATATGTATGTATCGTTAGAGGTGAATTCATTAGCGACCAAAAAGACTCGCTTTTTATCGTGAATGCGTCAAAAATTTGAAAGATATTTTGATAAACCTTAAAGACACAAAGGTTTCAGCGGAAACGGCCTCACAACGATGATCGCTAAGAAACCACGTTAGTAGCAAGTGTCTAGTATCATCTATTTAGGAATTCCCTTAGAGTCTCACAAACATTAGGAAGGAATGATAAATCATTTATCACTATGAAACTTGGGATTGGGGCGTCAGCTACTTGTGTAGCCGCTGCAATGCATTCGTTATCTTCAAGTTTCCTGAAGATGGGCCTAGCATTAAAAAGCATATCTAGTGACAATTTAAATGTTCCTATAAGTAGAAAGTCTAATATTTTGTGTGCTGCATAATTTTATTCAAGAATAATATGGTTCGAAAATAGATAATTTAATCGCAGCAGAGCCAATCATGGCGATTAATCAGAGGACAGTTAAGTTTTCTCCAAAATCCTAAAAAAGAGCGCATCGCCGACGAAAGTTAGTACACTACCGCAATGGGATCAGGGAGCATTGTGGCCGCCGTGTCAATTTGTCCTTTAGTAGGTGACCTTGGTTTTCGAAGGAGCCAAAGTTTCAAACAGATCACTTACAATGCTCCAGTGTCTGCATCGCCTACAATAATGAAACCATTTGGGACTAACGATTTGTACCAGCTTAATCCGCACTTGTAAATCCAAAGAAATTAAGCCTTCATTACCGGTTCTACCGTCCTACAAATTGGCCGAGGAAAAATGATTGTGGTCGCAATCAATGAAGGGTAGACAATAGAGAATCGCATTTTCCATGCCCCATTCATCCCGATCAAATTAACTGAAACTGATCTTGATAGTATAAATGCCTGACCGGTACGCTACATTTCTAATGCTAGCCAATTATAGCTGTATGGGCAAAATAGAGTTTTGAATGCCATCATTAACTCAACAACTACAGAGACATCGACAATTAGGTGAGCTGAAGCAAGTAGAAGTGCGTTCTAATTTTAACAGCCCCAGAATTGTAACTAAATAGAGTTTGTGCTTTGGAAAAGGAAACTTAACGAAATCCTAGGCTTCCTTAATCGCTGCTGACACGATTGACCTTAATTTTAACCAGTGTGTGCCTCGAATGAATCGCTACCTGATCAGAACGACGCCTTCACTTGCTACCATTGATTTCTCCCCTACTTTTTCGGTTTCAATTTTTTGTGGGTATTTGCTTTAGTTCTCGACTTCTACCTTTGCATAGATGTGTATTTCTGTTCTGTCCCTCCCCACTGGCCCTTGAGAAGTCTTTATTTTCTCTAGGTCTGCGGATTACCGCCCGAGGGTAACAGTCAAAAAACATTTTAAATGCGCGTAAGTGAACAAACCTGGTAACCGTAGCGCCCTTAACTGCCTGCAAGCGGTTAACAAGCCTGCGGATGCACGTAATGTCCTTCATTATGCGGCCGCACCCGCTGGAAATTCGAACCCCTTTCAAATGTGGGCAGACGCGGAGTAGCACGTGAGCTGCAAGCAACGAGAATGTATGGAGAAGTAAGCTGAGAAGCGGAGAAATTTTGAAAAAGTGGATTTATTGTGAAGGCTAAAAATGCAAAACATTTGTAATGCTGGACAGAGAAGCCTAGAAACATTATCATTAAAAGATGAATAGGGCGGATAGCGTGAGCGGAAATGCAGTGTAAAGGCACACGCCGATGATGATGTTGATGTTGAATTCGAGGAGAGTGTGGGAGCGGATTATGCCATGCTGACGTAACCGCAAGTTGTGATAGTTATATTTTGGTTTCCGGCTAGGCAAACATAACCCTAGAATGGTTCACTGAATCGTTCTTTGGCTTAATGCTGCATGAAGTCATAAATGTCCCTGAATATTCCATGCTCGCTTCCACTTCAGCAGCCCCAGTCTCCAAATTAGCGGCCCTTCTTACCATATGAACCACTACTTATGCTTTCATGTTTCTCTTCAGCGGAAACACAGAGTTCCCAATGCTATGACACAATGATTTGAACGAAGCATGGTTGCTAACTCCACCTTGACAACTGTGACCATTTTTGGCACCGAAATCCGGCCACAGATGACTAACGTGGCGGATACGTTAATCGTTTTAGGTGACATAGGCCACATGCTATGGCAAAAGTGGTCCCGTACTCCTTTGGAACAATGCGATACTTAATAATTTTTGGTGTGCTTTTTATAGACCTTCATATCCTTGTCACGCTTCACTAACCCCTAAGTTATATCGCGTGTCAGACCCTATACTTTCCTGTTAGGCCGTTGCCCTCATAACATGTGGGTTTGGAAGGCGTTGCTTTCCGTATTCTACATAATTTATTGTTCAGATTGTGTGATGAACAGAAACATGGGTTACACAATTCTCGTTGATTGTCAATTGATATCCTTTTAGAAAGCTACGCAAATAAAATCCATTTTTGGACCATATTATAGGCCACGCTTACACTCGCGATCTTGTTAGGAGCCGCTCTATAAAGAAATAGTAACACGCCCAAATTGCCAATTAGGATTGTAAAATGAATATTCAGCATTAACGCTTGTTAGCAGCTAAAATATCGAACGCACAACAAGCGGCTATCAGGTATTTTGAGTCATAGACAGTGTTCCGATAAACTGTATGAAAGACTTCTCGCCAAATCCTAGAAATAAGGCTCTTACGTTTTAAAGGTTGCTTTGTTGTTGACACTAATACACTGTTAATCGTTTGCATTTTTAAGTGAAGTCGTAAGACGATGGAACTTGTGGCACGCGAGGATTTTGTCCTCACAAACATTCCTTCATGCTGTTTAACGTGGACCAACAGAATACTGGTGAACTGTAAACGCACATTGAATCCATTTGGTGAAGTTCGGATGAATCACTCGACTTAGTACACATATACACCTTGAGGTTTTCAAAAAGCCTGACCAGACAATAAGCGAATGATGAGGTGGGCAAAAGAGAATTCCATGATAGGTCGTGTAAACCTTTTTAATCTAAGAGAAAAATGGTTGGTAAGGAAAATGGCAAGCCCTAATCAGAGTCTTAGGAAAGATAAGGAACCTATTCGAAAATTTAAAAAAAAGTACGTTAGCTAAGCATGGGCTGATGAACTGCAGTTAAAATGACACGATCGACGTATTAAGAGAAAAAGGATTTAAACAAAGCAATGGGGCTGAAGGATTGATCACCCTAAAGACACGTAGGAATTTGCGCTCAACAATTTATAGGTTCGACATTTACCACACAGCTTTGCTACGGTGCGCTTCATTCCTAGTGAATGGTAAACTGTAAGGGGCATTTCGGGAGGACTGATGCTAATGGCAACCGCTTACTACCTAAGGGGATAAGGCTCTTGAAATAAGAACGATTTGAGTAGTGTGGTAGGTCATGTTGCAGCAGAAATACACCTGTTTTATTAGTCCATTTATCGGCAAATTCAGAATGTCTTTATTGATACAATCCTTCGTGTTCTTTAGAGAGAGGACCGATGTCTTCTCCATTACTGATGGGTGTATGATGGAGTAGAATGGAAAGGTCTCTAATGTCAACCAAAGTAATTAAAGGGAAGTAAAGTAAATCGAGCATTTGATAAGTAGTAGGTAATATACACTTAAGGATTTTATTGAATCAAGGCCATTTCCATGTTCCCAACTCCAAAGGGCCATCAAGCAGAGCAATTATTTGTGTTGCTTTGCAGGAACTTTCTGTGCATAGAAGAAGTAAAAGTCGTTTCGTTATGCTCGGCATCAGTAGCTCATAATTCTTTCCTACCTGGGATACAAAAGAAATTGACGTGATGGCTTGAGCTCTATGCAGCGCTTGACTGCAGACAACCACTTGTTTGTTGCAAATACTTTGCAGCTTATGCCGACTGCTGTTCGACCTCAGCAGCACCAATAGTTGCATCATGAAATTCTACAACTTTCGGTGCTACACATTATTCAGCCTCCATAATGTGTGTCGGAATGCAAGCACGCGCACGTAACCACATGTATACCTTCACACAGGAATATGCATTGTGCACACATTCACCTGCCTGCACAAATAAGGCGCAAATGCATACGAAGAGATGCAGAGTTATTCCGTGATTTCTGAGCAAGCAGGATTTAGAAGCCTTGTGTCTAATCCAAAATCTTTATAGTCAGGCTTGTTAAGATGTGCGCGTTTCGTAAGACCAAGAAATCTCTATTATGACGGTGAGTATGAGCTATTTATTTATCCGAAAGGAAAACTTTCCAATTATTTCAGCATGCATTCCAGGCGGGCCAGTAATTACGGATACAACAAGTCAGGATAGGCTAAACAAGCGTAAGCAACTAAAATCGTTCACCTGTTATCTCTAACCAAACCCGTTTCATACATGCCTTGCCGCGCGATTGTAATTGCTAGCCACCTAAGGCAGTATCAAATGTTCGAAATGCGCTTTTGATGTGCGAATGGATAAGAGCTTATTCGTTTGCCTTAGCAAACAGGCGGCAGCTTGGAACTCTGAAAGACGCCTAACAGGAAAGAGTGGAGACTCTGTTGCTCATCTGACAGAGGTCCGGACAAAAGATCAGGAAAGTCAGAATGAATATTTGCTTCACGAGCTTCCTGGATCGCATCATCGTTTGTGTAGCGTGATGCTATTCTGCATCGGAAGTGTCGGCACACAGGCCATGCGGAGAAGAAATGTTTCACTAAGTGCCATGCAATGGGGAGTAAAGAGGAGTGCTAGCAGCCGTAGCAGTGGATCAATGAAACCAGAAATGCAGGAAGGTAATAAAATCAGAGCCGTAGTGGCGGAATGGATTAAGCATCTTCTTTTGCTCTTAAGATTCCGGGTCCGGGTCTCATCTGCGGTTCATTGCTCTAATTTATAGAAAAAGAGCAATGCTTTTTGCCCTCCGAAATGCCTAATGCACCGATAGTCGTTTTCGATAAAAGCCTATTATACTTAGGTGGGGAAAGCTAAATCAAAAGCAGCTCATCATTTAAGGAAGAAAGGGGGAAGTGAATTGCGGTAAACTCTGACACATGTGTATGTTGCTTAAAGATTTGGCTGAATATCCGAATGTTAATCATATGCGCTTGGACCACTGCAAGCGCTGTAAGCTTTGTTGCGTGATCTCATGGACCACGACATGCTCTTCACCAGGATGGTGTTATACAATTGCGTAATATGCTCTGTGATGTTCAGAGCAGTCAGTTTAATAACAATCACACTCGCTTCGGCACCAAAGTAGCAGGCTTTATTCCATTTAGAGATGCGCGTTTCCACTTTCATTTATACCTAAGGAAATAAGTGCGAATGCATTTATGCTCATGTCAGCGTGCATAGGTATGTGTGTTTTCCAATGAAGATTTTGTGTCAGGTTATTAGAAAATAAAACGCTAAGTTAATGGGCACTCGTTTTGATCTGAGTGGCACAATTAGATGGATCCTGGTGTTTTTGTCAGCCATCTCGTAATACCACTTCAGCATCTCATTCCGCACATGTTCGAAACCTCTTAACTGACCTGTTTGCGCATTGTTCAGCTTGCCCAGTGTATCGTAGAACAGCTTTGCTGCTTTTATGTAATTAAAACAAAATTAGATGAACTTTGGTGGGGCCCGCAGAGCATTTAAGTGTTTTTTACTAGTAATTTATCAGTTTTATTTAACCTAAAGATTGTCCATGCGAATGAGTTAGCTATAGGACTTCCACGGAGACGCTGTTTGACTTTGCGTTAACTACAGAATTGCAGATTCCGGTTTTAACAATGCATATAAAGCGAAGTCTCTAAATCGCGAAGTTTTGGATGCAACGAGGCGCAGGAATTGCATCTAGCCCAGCATTAATCCGGTGAATATAAGCCTGCGAAAACTTCGCAGTGCTGGGTCGTCCTTAGTGTGCATTCTTTGCTTTCGTTCATACAAGGTTTCGTATTTATTGGTTATACAACATGCTGTGGATGCGTTGCGTGTCTTATAATGGCAATTAAATTCAATTAAGACTGTGTATAATTTGCAATGGCAAAACAGGGCAGTGGCTGGGGTGCCTCCGCTCACGTAAGCTAATATACTTGCAAAATTTTGTCAACGGATCAGAAATGGCCGGCAAAAAGGCCTTCTAAAGCTGCACAATGCAGGCATATGTTGATAACTCATGGATGGACCCTGAATGTTGGCGTATGAATGTTTGCAATTGCACAGACGTGACTGACCTCATGCCGCTGCGTCTCTGAATACATAAATCCCAGGCTCATCATGGCTGTCGAGTCGGAAAAATGAGTAGATATAATTTTTTACCACAATGTTCAGAATGTTTTAGCTTAAGCAGCTAGATCTCATTAAGAAAAACTTGTTCTCGTAGAGGTAGAGTGCGGCTCACGGCTTAAGAGATTGCTTGACTCTACGCGCTTAATCAATATAACCTTTGAGAAGTGAAGTAGTGCAGTCTTAATTAGCCTCACATCACGGTGCCGATTCTATTTGGACATCAGGTAGGAAAAGACCGAATACCATGTCGCTCGCAACACGTACTGCTGCTCGATCTACACGCATGTCAACGGTGAAGTCAATGACAATGGCAATAGGCATGCTTCTATTACAACGTCTTTTATGTTCATCCTAGTGCTTGGCACTGTTTGTCCATTTTGCAAGTTCCGTTTATTCTCAGTAAAATTCTTGTAAATATTCACTGCATTCACCACTTCTGGTATTCTTCATAATGAAGGCATCTACTCCTGGGCCACTATTTTGATTATCTGGGTAGAATCCTTGGCATATCTAAAATATGGGTGTAGAAAACCTGATTTAAACAATCTGTAATGCAAGTATACTTAAGTGATTTCAGCAGCTGACGGTTGGCTGGACAATGCATTAATAGTCTATTTGAGAAAGTTGGATTTATGGTTGTTCTGCTTTAGATTTATCTAACATGTCATTTGCTGTATCTAAGAGAAGTGAATGCAGATGAACTCCGTATCACTGCCATCTTCTCATCATCTATCTGTTTTTTACTCTTTTCGCGCCATAATGTTGTCCGCGGATTAAAAGAGGTAAAGGAACAAACATTGCGCTTATTTGTTTGTCTCTCACTGACCAAGCACAATGGGAGTAATCTTGCGGGGATGCAATTTAGCACTGTTAACGGTTTCTATGTACGGATGGCTAGGTGAAGGGAACGTGGTGTCGTCACATCATTGCACTATCCCTTTCCTCTTAGCAAACTACCATTATGGTGCGAATGCTTTAAACACCAGTGGCAGCTGTGGTAAGGCCGATTATCAGACTGAGGCCGAAAAATAAATCGTTCCCTTAAGAAATGTGTCGTCCCAATGATAGCTGTCTTTCTTCCCTTAATCCAAGAGTTTATAACACACTGCCGCACAATTTCACTTCCTCACCATTTCCATTTCAAACAAATACGATGCTCTTTGAGCATTAAAATTACGAATCCTTCCCTCTACCTTCCAGTGCCACCACCTTTCGACATGCTGTGCCACTTCCCTGACCGACTTTCGTGCATCTATTTTCCGTCGCATCAGTCTTGCAAATACATAGGCGATTGTCAATGCAAGCCCATTAACTACTTTAACCTTCGCCACTTAAGTCCATTCATTGTATTTTGGAACTGGAATGGGTGTGCAACTCCAATCTCACTCACCATCTTATAATGCTTGGGAGTGGCTCACGAGTACTCTAACGAAATTCAAGAGCTTTACGTCTACGTGGTGCAAGGCATGCGCATTACTGTGATGATTTTAATGTGTTCATTGCACCCCACATATGCTGTGCAACGCATCTACGTTTAGTTGTTATTTCAACCATGCACCCAACACATAAATGGGCAACATGGTGAAAATGCGCAGAGACAAAATTTGGTGGTCTTAAAATACCAATCACATGGGTCAAGGAAACGAAGCCAAACAAATCATAATTTGCCGTGGCTTGAGCAAAGCATGGCGAGTTGTGCCTTTTGAAACTACCCTCATTCTACGGGTGAAAATGCTTAAAGCTGGGCAAGCTGCGCACATGCACATTGACACGTGGGTAATTGAGGCAATGAAGGCAGTTGAGGAAATTGTTGGAATGAGTTAGTTCACATTCACTGGTTTGTGCCTGTCGTAACTGCGGCGGACCCGACTGCTAACGGCACGGAATTAGTCTTTCCATCCTTAACATTTATACCACTACAACCAATAGAATGGCTGGATAGTCACAATTTATTTGCAATTTAATACACTCAGAGCAAAAACTAGGGTTTGCTATTTTCACATCAAAAGCCGTTGATTAATACCCTGCAAAGAGATTTGCTTTCACTTGTCGCCTCATGTTCAATGGAAGCAATCAAGTAGACATTTCAGGTACTCCCTTTTGGGTGGCCTACACACCTAGAAAATTCTCTTGACCACTGCAAAGGTTAGTCCAAATTAGCTCACGAGTTTTGATGAGGCCTGCACGACGAAAGCAAGTTTGGATCAGCCAAATCTAATGAAACCTGCCGTTAGACCACACTTTAAAGAGTGGTTTAGTACAGCGATTTCGTCCACCGGCGCTTGTCAGCCCTTGCTAGCTGCGTTAGCTTGGATGCAGTAGTGCGGTCATCACGCTGATGCTCCAAATTTGACCAAACGAAATGGTCTTAGATTGACGCAATCTGGGACCCTTACCAACGGCCTTCAATTGTGCTTTCCTTGCATTAGTATTATGCCAACTTAGCATTTCACGCTTTACTTGCTTTATTTCTTGCTTCTGTACTCGAAACGCTAGCATGCACAGGCCGTATAGGTTTCTCCTATATTTTAGAGATTCCACTTGGATTTCTTCAGCTTCTGTTAAGCCATCCATGGCGGTCTATCCACAACTGCACATGCTATTGTTGTGGAGGTAAGTGCAGGTCAATCGAGTGCAAGAAATCCTTTTTTCAAAGGCTAAATGCTCGTTAAATGCGATTTTGTTGAATTATGTGATTTTTGTTCATTCATTTTTGCAGACAGGACACATGTGAGTAACAGCTTGCCCCAAGGCGACAATATCATCCTTATAACCAAAAGAAGGCTATTGCCTTCCATTTAACGGTAAAAAAGCTAGATATTTAAAGCAGTTTGCCCCTAATTTGCCAATGTTATAGAATTAGTCCAAAAATTAAAATATTTTTAGCTGCGCTATTTAATAAAAGGAAAGCTGTACTTACGATGCTAAAAATAGTGATCTGACCTAATCTTGTCGTGACTGTAACTGAAAATCTATCCTTGATCAGTAGGAATGCGGGGTCCAGCTGAGCTGTATCCAATGTCACCTCTTTAAGAAGTCCAAATGTTTAGGTCGTGACGCTGTTATCTGATGGACAGCTAAGTCCTGTCACAGTTAGTCACCAATCGCTAACCGCAATTTTATAAGATGGCGTAAAATCCATAGAAAGAAGGAGGAGAGGAACAGTTGATGCATCTTTTCAAAAAAGGTGCTGACGTGCTGTAGGCAATGAGTGTGATGTGAAAGAATCAAATGTGAGAGTATTTGCAAATATGTAATCCAAATATATCAGAATAAGCATCGGTTCCGTGGCCCAATGGATAGGGTCCCTTGCTACTGATCAGAACACTGTGAGCTCGGGTCCCGCTGCTTGTAGCAGCGCCATTTGGGTCGAACAGAGCATTGCAGCTGGACGGATAGGTGTACTAAAAATGGAAGGTAAGAAGTTACCATGCCTTGTGGGAGGCTTGAATCCTCGACATCCATGCTATTCGGATATCGTCCTGACCTACTGACCTGCTTCATCACCGCCGATCTTCTGTCCTGATTTTCACCTCACTCTCTTACTACCAACTCCTTTCTATTACTTTACCTTTGCACTCATTTCCTTATATTCACTTTCCATTAGCCTCCACCCTCCCTCCTTCGACCAGATGCCATGCTTCACCGTTATGACACATGCGCAGTATTTGACACGTCACCAGTGGAGTCGCGTATAGCACCCGTGGACATGGAAGGAGTAAGAGATGAATGTTTAGCATTCCCCGAAGTCCAGGGGGTCAGAGCACTTGTTAAAAGGTTGAGTTTTGCCTGCCACATCGCCTCGGCTTTACCATTTCTTGTTTCCTTAACAGCTACCCGCTCTAGCATCGTGCACTCACAACACATCCAAACAGATGGAGCGAGTGTGTAAGTAGATAGGTGGGTAGCTGGCATTTAATACTCTTTGTTATATTACAGCGTAGGCTGTACATTTGGGGTCCAAAAGCACTCCTGGATATAGTAATTCAGGGGTGTTAACGATGAGGCTAAGAATGGATTTCAGTGATCGCCTGCTAGTAGTAACTCCATGATACAGAAAGCATAACACCATTCACAAATTTTGTTTACTGCTAAATTATCCATGTCTCACATTCACTTTAGCGAATCTGCTGCGAGCGTCTGTACGCTTTTAGTTTTCATTGATTTAGGACATCAATCGTAAATTTAATGTTTATTTGTTGACATTAGTCATGGTTGAATGGTGAGGCGAAATAATTTTTGTTTGTGTTTTTCATGGATATGCCAAAGTTTTATTAGTCCATGGTCTTATGAACATCTCGTAATTGATGACCGTACCTTATTTTTCATCTAAGGGTTGAGCAGTCTTAGGAAGTAGCAACACTGCTACGATGCTTGTCTGAATACACTTTTCAAGTGAGAGGCGGCCAGTGATCACGACAAACATATATTCAATGCTATAAACGTGATGTAATATAGGTTATTTGACTGATTGTTGTGCTATTCCCCATTATTTGGGCTCAGATTATTCATAAGCACAAATACTTGTACACAACTACACACCTTTTACTTATGTCCGTATGTACGTGGTCGCACACACAGAATTCGATGCGCATGGTGTAGCTGAAATTGAAAGGCGCTTATCATGATGGTCACGAGCCAAATGTGCAAGTTTTAAGATAGAGTTCTTGAATGTGGCGAAGCACCTTGTGTACCTATAATTGCGCATTTTAGTGCAGAGGTTATTGAGCTGGGTGAAAACTTGCAAGAGAGTATGTGATGAATTCAATGGATAATCAAAAGAACCTTCTGGATCTGTCCTCAGCATTGCATGTGAGTAAAACCCAGAGGAGCGTAAGTCGCGTGCAGGGCTAAGATTCTGAATAATGAGATCCTGTGGTTAAATTTCATTGCAAATCAAATACTTATCTCTTCGGCGTGTACTCTAGCTAAAGAGCTACTAAAAATTCAGTTTACATGTAAGGGATGAGAGGCCGCTTGTCAAGAAAATCTTTAATTTGTTGATTCAAGCATGTAATCTACTGCAGTGACCACATCGGTTGTTTACTCAGAAGACTTCTGCGCCTTAGAAGCGCGCTTCTTGCTTTTGGGTAAATAAGATGCTCATGCAAAGAATAAAGCCTGTTTTTAAGCGATGTAGCTTGCCGCACATCACTAGAGCGTGCCAAACTTGCCCACTTACTTGATTATGACCCTAAATTCCTAGTTTATCCCACATCATAGTGTATGTAAGCAGCATTAAGACACGCGGTAATTTCGATAGCAACTATGAAGAAGAGTTGTCGATTTGGCAACCACAAAGTCAACTGTAAATAAATCTCTTTCCTTTCTTTCACTACTT